>CAKAOI010049704.1:76759-157028 GCA_916701655.1 Sebastiscus albofasciatus
AAATTAGCTCTACCTCAGTCTAATACAATATTTAAATGCTGCTTGCATTAACAATCACAATTGTATAATATATAAAAAATACTTATTGAGCCCATTTTGGTGTGTAAAGAATACTTTTACTTTTATACTTTAAGTACATTTTGCAGATAATAGTTACGTACTTTTGCTAAAGTAAAGTTTGGATTGTAGGACTTTTACTTGTAACAGAGAGTTTTGAATTGTGGTATTGTTACTTTTACTTAAGTAACAGGTCTGAATTTTTCTTCCACCCCTTCATATATGTGTTTTACTTGCTGAGTTTCATAAAACGTTAACATTTGTACAGAGGACACAAATACTAGTGTGTTATAATTTAGGGTGTTGCCAGCTGTGATATCATTATTAATGATAATTAATGAATTTCATCCATAGAAGTATACTTCAAGTTTACTTTACGAAATAAACTTAAATATAGTTCTATTATATTTCCAAGTATACTTTACTAGTAGTATACTTGTAATTGTACTACTTCAATACTTGTTGGGACTAAATTGGCCTACTTTATAATTTATTAAAGTATACTTTAAATATACTTTAAATTTAAGTGTAGTAAACTTAGTTTATGAAAGCACACTTTAGAGTATACTATCAGTAAACTATTAGTTTAATAGTTTTTACTGCAAGTATACCTGTAAGTTTTCTTTAAGTGAACTCATAGTACTTAGCCAAATATACTTATACTTTTCTGTATACTTTTCAGTATAAGCCAAGAATACTTGGACTTTTCTGTATACTTGTCGGTATAAACTAAGGATACTTAAGTATAATTTTGTTAAGTATATCTCTGATAAGTACATAAAAAGTAAACTGAAAGTATACTCTCTTATTTCAAGTTTAAAAGAAGTGTACTAATAGCACACTTGAATGAACTTCTTCTTGTAAGGGTATATGTGTGTCTTTTATCACTCTTTCCTTCAGCCTATAGTAATATCTCATAATTGAGTCTTTCACAGTACAGTGATGATATTTGTGTCTGGAAGAAGGTTGTGTCTGTACACAATGTTGTAATTATGCCAGTGTTTGCTTTTAAATGAGAGACCTACATGTTTCCTTGGCCGCGTGGAAGCCCTGGAAGACGAAGGAGCTCAGTAGGGTCAACGCCCCGACAGCACCAAACTGCAAGAAAGGAGCTGTGGCCTGCCGAGAGGCCGACACGCACATCAGAAACACATGACGTACACAAATAAACAAACATTTACACTCTCAGTATCGTTCCCACGAGCACTTGATAAGAGCCTCGCTGTACCTGGAGAGAGAGAGGAACAATCGGCCATTCCTGTTTCCACTTGAGACTAATTCCCGCGACCCCGAAAGAGATGAATATCACTCCAAAAAATAAGAAGATCTGTGTAGAGAAAAAACAAATTCATTCATTCATTCAACAGTTTGAACCAGCTCAATAGATGAAGCATATCTGGAACAAGAAAGTTGGAAAGTTATATGAAATTTTATAACTCAGTTCAGAAACAAAGAAAACGCCTCAAACACGTCTGCACAAAAGTATTTAAGCACACCTGATCCGTTCACTTCCCCTCCTTTCAGTTTTCACATCCCTCACCCCTCATCTTTTCATCCCCTCATCCCTTCATCCCTCTACCCACAACCTTCATCCCTCACCCCTCATCCCTTCATCCCCTCACCTCTTCATCCCTCTACCCACAACCTTCATCCCTCACCCCTCATCCCATCGTCCCCTCATCCCTTCATCCTACAACCTTCATCTCCTCACCCCTCATCCCTTCATCCCCTCATCCCCTCATCCCTTCATCCCTCGACCTACAACCTTCATCCCTCACCCCTCATCCCATCGTCCCCTCATCCCTTCGTCCTCTCACCTCTTCATCCCTCACCCCTCATCTTTTCATCCCCTCATCCCTTCATCCCTCAACCCACAACCTTCATCCCTCACTCCTCATCCCTCATCCCTCACCCCTTCATCCCTCGACCCTCATCCTTTCATCCCCTCATCCCTCGTCCCCCATCCCTTCATTCATCACTCTTATATCGTCATTGCTCCCCTCCATCTTCAATGCATAATGATCTATTCTAAACCCGTTTTGTTATCGGTGTGGTCTTTGTTAGTGAAATGTTTACGGTACCTTGTGCAGCCAGTGTAAGTTGAGTGGTTCCCTTAAGGCAACTTGGAACAATGCAAAGAGCTGTAATGAACGATATTAAATTAGAAGAGTGCAAATATGTCTTCTTGGATGAAGAATGATGCTTCATGATAAACAAATCTCTTTTTAAAGCTGCCATAATATCTGTTCACATAGCTGTTTTATGATCCTTATTCTAAACATCCAATCTCATAAACACTCCCGTGACAACAAGGTATAATATTCTGCAATCATTAACACCAAATGTCAACTCTATATTCTCACCAGCAGCAGAACGCAGTAGCTGGTTAACACTGCAGAAGCAATGATGATCACCATGAACCAGTTCACCCATCGTTTCAGTTTATCGAAGGCCTCCCTGATAATAGAACAAAAGAGGGCAACACAGGGTTAGCAGAGTAAAGGTCACCAATACAGAGAGAGAAGAGAGGATTCGGGGCTTTTGTGCTGGATTCAATGTGGACCATTCGTCTGTACGTTTGTGATCACTCACCAGTTAACATCCTCTCGGTCATTAAAAGTAACCAGACAGATGTACATCCAGCACAGTGAGAGCAGCGACACCACAGCGACAAATGACAACCAGCAGCACGCATGCTAAAATAAAAAAGAACAGGTGGAATATTATTTCACAATCTGACACTTTGAAGCGTTTAGGTCATGAGGGGTAAAATAATAATCTTTTGTATGCTGTGTATAAATGGTAAATGGACATTTAAATAGCGCTTTTCTAGTCTTCCGACCACTCAAAGCGCTTTACACTACACGTCAGCATTCACCCATTCACACACACATTCACACACTGATGGCAGAGGCTGCTAAGGTGCCAACTTTGCCCATCAAGATCTAATCTAAATACTCATTCACACACCGATGGCTACGCCTTCGGGAGCAGTTTGGGGTTAAGTGTCTTGCTCAAGGACACATCGACATGTGATCCGGAGCAGTCGGGGATCGAACCGATTGGTGGACAACCTGTTCTACCCTCTGAGCCACAGTGAAAGTATGTGTGTGTCTGTCAAGGGAATTTGATCTGAGAAGACAATAATGGAACGATGCCAACATTTTTTCATAGTTGGTTTCGTGCCCTGCACTGTATTGTGACAGCTCAACACAAACAGGCCCTTCATGCTCTCTCACACTCAACAACACACCTCTCTGCCGTCTCATTTTTGTACAAAATGATAGGCCGTCACCCCCCTCACTCCTCTGTAATCCAGATAATTCCAAAACAAGCCTGTTAGAGCCTGTGAGTTTACTTATTTATCTTGGCACGGCAAATTTCATCACCATCATTGCTTCATTTTTAACGTTTTTCTTTCCTGGGAATATGTGAGTAGCTTTCTCTAAACAATGGGATCCACTTTAATTTAAAATGAATTTAAAGCACGGGATTCAGTCCGGTGGAATGTTAATCCCAGATTACAGGGATTTGTTAAAGTTATGCTCAGTGGAAGTACAAGGAACCTGAAGACTGAAATATATGAAGTAGTTTGGAACAATTATTTCATAAACATCACACAGAGCAGTGCTGGAGGAAATCAGAACATCGGAGACTCATCTGGACTCCCTATTAGAGTATATTCATATTTGAAAACTTAAAGGACCAGTGTGTAACAATTAGGGGGATCTATTGACGGAAATGATAATATAATAATATAATATTAATAAATATGTTTTCTTTAGTGTATAATCACCTGAAAAGAAGAATCACTTGTGCTTGTTAGCTTAGAATGAGACGTTTATATCTACATACGAAGAGGGTCAGACAATCCAAACACTGGCTCCAGAGAGAGCCATTCGTGTTTTGCGTCGGCCACCGTTGTTCTCCGACACGCTTGGCACACGAGAGAAGTTTAATTTGGTTGCAATCTGCAACCTCACCGCTAGATCAGGTTTATTATAGTAAATTAAACAGAAAATGAGAAAAACTAAACTGAAAAAATGAAAATAAGCATTGAAAAGTAAATTGAAACTAAATAAAAACTAAATCCTTTAAGAAAAACTAAACTAAAACTATATTTCGTTGGTTAAAAACAAATTGATTTCCGTCCACTCTTGTGACATTTAACCACAGAAATTGAACAGACATTCCAGGAGACGGCGCTGTGCTGCAACTGCTTCACGTCGGACACTAAAGTAGCGACGTCAGGAAACAAACTAAAAGCCGCTGAGAGACTGAGGTCGGGCCCGGTTCGCTTGTCCGAAACGCTACTAAAATGATGCACTGAGATTAAAAGAAATACGTTGAACAAAATCTTATCTAATGAAAATGATCAATTTATTATAACGGGCACAAAATCAGGATAATCAACAGAAATCATAAGAAAATAGCCGTCAACAAAAAATGCAGCGACCCACTCACCCCCTCTTCCCCCTGGCACCCAGACGAACAGCTGATTATATTAACTATGAATATCCATGTGACCCAAATCATCATGATCACATAACAATAAATTGACACAATAATAAATGACATTATCCCAAACACTAACTAAAAGCAAAACCAAATAATAAAAACCATCACAAACCTAGTTAACATGAATACAAACATTACTCCTTCCTGAAATCATTCATGGCTCCTACACTAAACATGATGATCATTCCTACACAGTTCTCCAACCGCGTGTTTTGTATGTATATAGCGACATACTTCTGAGATATTGTACCTAGCTCTAACAAAAAACAAACTAAAATGTAATATATAGAAACTAAAACTAACTTAAAAACTGAAACCAATCTAAAACTAGCAAACACACTCCCTAAAACTAAACTAAATTGAAAAGTCAAAACTTAAAATAAAATAAAGATAACTGAAAATTCATAGCTATTATAACCTTGCACCAGATGCCACTAAATCCCACACACTGCACCTTTAAATATAAACACAAATATGACTAAAAGAATACTCACCTTTCTCTTAGTTGAGCGCTTCCAGTGGCAGCTGTATAAGCCCCTGCTGCAAACTCTGCAACAGCTGTCGTCTTGCGACATCACTTCTCCTTATTCACAGTGTAGGAAGTTCAGATCCCGAACACCTGATGCATGCAGTCTGAAGAAGGATGGAGGCTTTCTCTGGAAATCGAGGAGAGGCCCGACCTCTTTCACTCTAAACCAAGGAAGTGTAGGAGGGAAAATAAGGCGACTGTGACAGAAATGGGGGGGTTGGGAGGGGGGGTATTAAGGCAATCCCTGCTCAATAACCCTCTCAATAGAGCCTGTGTGCAGAATGGGGGTATCACCACTGGCAGCTCTCACAATGGCCAGCACCATAGGGGATTGAGAGTAGTGCACAGAGTGAAGTCACACTATTGGAGCCTTTGCAGTGACAGGCACATCCTCGCACAGAGAGGGGAGTGGAGGAAATAAACCAACAGTTTACTTAATGACAGAGCGAAGGACACTATTTGGACACAGTTAATGACGTTATAAGGGTTTAGTTTATCGGGGTTAAGGTAGGAATTTCCATGTTGATACGCAGGAGCCTGAGAACAGATGCTAGTAAACATGTTGGGGCAGATAATTCCTACAGTTGTGCCAGGTTTCAGCCTCCTCATCCAGAATGAACATGGGGAATTACACACATTGTTTGTCACCCACCGATGAGACACATTGAGCAATAAAGCTTTCTATTGTGGAAAGGTTTGATACGGCCAACTGTTTCTTGTTGGACTTGATTTGGCTTGAGGTTTTGCCAGCTTCACACCTTGACTGTTCATTTCTGTGCCCTCAGTTAGAGCCTTCAGGGTGTTATATGCACATTCAAGGTTAGGACATCAAGCAGGTAAAGCTAAGATGAAACTTATATTATTCTCCAATCTAGAATATAATGACATGTCTCATAAAGAGAATTATGAGATTATTTAATCGAAAGTGTGCATGTTTGGACAGGTCCACACACGTGAAACACAAGACACCTTGTTTCACTGCTCATTTACGAGGAAACCTGAGCTGCATGTTGAGTAATAACTGTGTGAAAGCAACCGCACTGTCAACCAGTGATGAGGTGACAAAAGAAATGTCCCACTTACAATTAAAGAATAATGAAATACTTCTTCGTGGCTGATTGCCTTACAACAGTGTCATTTTTGTTCCAGCCTAACATAGCTGGAAGACATCACTGTTTATGATTAATTGTCAATTAATCTAATTTAATACAATGTAAAATAAAGTAAAGGCTCAGCACACAGTGGTACCTCCGTTGTTGAGCAGATTAAACGATAACACAGACACACCTTGACGATCTATTCAGCCACGTTTCTGTAATCACTTGTTGGTAATGTAAACTAATTAAATGTAGTGGGTGCACCACCGCAATAAAACTAATGAGGGATAGAATATTCAATCAAATCTTCTTAACCAATTGATGTTTATGAAAGAGCAAACACGTGGAGGAAAGAGTAGAAAACATCACTGTCATACTCTGCATACCTTCATGCAACTTTCTCTTGAAACAAGATAACACGGTGCAGTAAGTCTGCCGTGACTTTCCTTATTACAGTGACAGAAACTGTTTTGTCATCAAGTTTTACTTCCAACTTTTCAGTCTTTAGTTTGTAATCTATTACCTAGAAATAAATTAACCAAATGCTCACAACTGACCAGGTCAGTTTCACAAGCTCTCAACCACAGCTTTCAATCACAGCAACCATTTATTCTATATTTTAATTAGAAATATGGAATTAAAGTAACTAACTAAATCACCTCAGGCATCGTAACACCCACGCACCCACATCTTGTGCATGATGTGCTTATTTTTTTTATCTGTGTTGTGATTTTATCTTGAGGAACATTGTTGCTTAAACTTACTCATAGTGTTTTAACGCCAGTTTCTTGTAAATCTTTTAGATGATTACAAATGTTTGCATTCTTTGGATGTTCAGGCTGCTGTTTATGTTTTTGTTATCCTTTTTTCATTCTTGTGTTTCGCTTTGCTGTCTCTATTATATTCAAATGGCAATGAAGTGCATGATGACAATACCAACAAGTTGTAATGAAAAATAGCTAACATGTTTTCAATTAAATAATTACAATATATTTTATTATATTATAAATATATAACATATTTATATAAATTATGATGTGAAGAGATGGTGAATTGAAAGCCTCAGTATACAAGACCATTTAGCTTCAACCTGTCAGCTTTAAGTCCAAACAGAAATGATGATCTATCTATCTACTTACAGTATCTATCTATCTATATCTATCTATCTACTTACAGTATCTATCTATCTATCTATCTATCTATCTATCTATCTATCTATCTATCTATCTATCTATCTATCTATCTATCTATCTATCTATCTAATAAGTCAAAAGAGACTCACCATAAATCACACCGTGTTGTTAAATTCCTCCGTGGGAAAGCCACCCTGTTAACCTCCACTGTGCTTCTCTCTCATCCTCTCCACTCTGAGCCGTGAACTGACTGTGAATGGTCCCAGATGAATGGGTGCAGGGATGAAGGGGTGTAGCCCAAACAGAGAGGAGGGAGGATCCAACCCGTTCAACTCAGGTATCAGCTTCAGAGAGAAACTTGCGGCTAAAGGGAAGAAAACTAAACATACACTGACAGTTCCTCTGCAACAGATAGAGAGAGAAAACACTTCTGCCCCTCAGGATCACTTTGCTAACAAAGCCCATAAAAAAAGACCAACATGTATTTTACTGTGAGATGTAGCTAAAATAACAAAATACAAACAAATATTGCTTTTATCCAATAAGCCTTGTTATAAATAGCCCTACATAGCGTACTTGATTCAGTGTTTGACAGGTTACATGGTAGCTGTAGGCCTTCTGTATGTCAGTCTGGAAAAGTGCTTTTACATTTTTAAACTGTCTTGAAATGATCACAGTGTTCACATGAATTAATTGAAACAAGATAAATATATATTTTGCTTTAAAATGTGTCAAAATAAAGATTGAGATTAGTCTTGAGCTCAGCTGGCGAGCTCCACTAGAGTTTAGAGAGTTTAGAGAGTTTCTCATCTCTCTTCCTGTTTTAAAACTATCCTTCACAAACTAAAAGTCAACAGAAATGGAAAGTAACTAGTCTACATTTACTGCACTTGAGAGTATTTTTATTTTCTGCTACTTTGTTGTTTCACTCCACTGTAATTAATTAATACTTCTAAATACAACCAACTTGATGATGTATTATTATAGGGGATGATAAGACTTTATTGATCTTATGGGGGAATTCAAAAGCCCAGCAGTAAATATAAGCTAAGGCAATTGAAATGCGCCATTATGCACAATGAACACTTTTTCTTTTGGTACTTATTATATTTACTTATCTTATTTATATTTTGATGCTAATACTTTTGCACTTTTACTTAAACAAAATTGTTAATGCAGGACCTTTACTTGTATCATAGTATTTTACATTGTATAGCTACTTATATTGAAGTAGTACTTCTTCCACCACTTAAAATACAAGTTCATAACACAGACATAATGTATTTACTGTAATGATACCTTGATTATAGTAACACTATACAGCCAGAGCTCTATAATGGTTTTGAATAGGGACAAGGAATGCACATTAAATGTAAGATTTACATGACTGCTCATTTCCTTGACCATGTTTTAGATTTGTTTTTGTGTTATATATGCACTGCACTTTAAATACCTGTGAGTCAGCAGTGGGTCTTTATTTTACTGCACTCTAAAAACTTGTAGAGACATGAAACCTGCCTGAAAAGCTCCATCACAGTGAATGTCATGTCTGCGTGGTGAAGCTGTGCAGACTTGTCACACCAATCAGTCAGCACTTATATCTGAATAACATGCAACAATAATGTAACTAAAGTATAATAAATGCAGATATGTGAGGCGTTAATGTGAGCATGCAGATATCAAGCTTCTGCAAAATGATTTGCATAGTGTAATGAAAGAGCTATAACCAAATGTGATTTTATAGGAATAAGGTGTGTCGCAGTGCAGATAATACCAGACTCCTCCACTAATGTGGGTTTCTAACAGGTTTCAGCTCATGTTTGGAAACATTATGTTTGATGCCCTTGCTGATAAATCATTTAAAGGAGGTTACACATTATGCTCCATGTCATTCCAAATGAGAATGAAATGTGCAGTTTGAAAAGAGACACTTAAAAAATGCATTGGTGGAAAAAGTACTCAGATATTTTACTCAAGTAAAAGATAAGATAAGATAAGATAATATAAGGTAATCCTTTTTTTAGTCCCACAGCGGGGAACTTTGCAATGTTTCAGCAGCAAAGGGGACAGTGCAAACAATAAGAGGCATCAGTAAAAAACAGAACAAGATCAAATAAATAGTAAGTAACAATAAATATATAATAATAAGTAAACAGTAAAAGAAATGAAAATACAAAAATTATAAAATATGTACAGATATAGTAGTAAAAAATATAGTAGTAGACACGAGACAGACATTATTGCACATGAAATATGAAATGTTGAAAAGGAGATTGCACAGTATAGAAATACAATAATATAATATATAATATAATAGTATTAACATATACTTAAAGTACCAAAGGTACTCATGATACAGTGTAACCCATTTCAGAATAATGCATATCATCATATTGGATTATAATCATTGGTGCATTAATGTGTACATCAGTTTAATGTTGCAGCAGGTAAAGGTGAAGCTAATTTTAACTACTTTATACCCTGATAGCTTGTAAATTCCCCCTTATCTACATCTGTATTTATCAATTCAATTCAATTCAATTCAATTTTCTTTATTGGCATGACGATATTGCCAAAGTGTCAATTCAATAATAAATACAAATAAAAAAGAACAAAATAAAAACAAAAACATATATATACATATATACAATTCATTAAGCAAATTACAATATATATATATATATTTAAAAAGAACATGTATAAATGGAAGAAAACAATAAAGTAATTAATTTTTGTTGTGTCAATAAAACAAACAAACAAATAAAAACAATTAATAACAATATATTGCAATATCAAAGGATAAATGTAAAAAACAACAAAAGAACAAAAAAACAAAAAAAAAACATGAAGTAGAGGAGTAAATAAAATCATTGCACTACTGTTCCTTCACAGTGTTTACATTTCAGTATAATTATTGGCTGCATGTTGGCGCGACGCCTCCATGCCAGTAGGTGACAGTAGGTGCACTGCAGTCATTGTTTAATACAAGAAAAAGTGTTTGTTGCTAATATTTCATTGGGGAATCTGGGAAAGTACCAGACTCCTCCACTAATGTGGGATTTAATTATATTTTTTCCCCCTGCCAATCTACCGCTCCACACCCCAGCCAAAATGGTTATGTTGTTCTTTTGTTGCTTTGATATTGCAATATATTGTTATTAATTGTTTTTTTCTTTGTTTGTTTGTTTTATTGACACAGCAAACATTAATTACTTCTTTATTGTTTTCTTCCATTTACATGCATGTTCTTTTTAAATATCTATATATTGTAATTTGCTTAATGAATTGTATATATGTATATATGTTTTTGTTTTTATTTTGTTCTTTTTTTTAATTTTTATTTATTATGCCAATAACATACAAACATACACACCACATAACCATGTTGGCTGTGACTCCAGTAGTCCAGCAGGTGGCGATGAGGTGATGCGCCTCTGAGCTGGTTTGCCAACCGCCAATAAACACCACTGAAGAAGAAGAAGTGTTTGTTGCTACTAGCTGGATGCTAGCTAGCCTTCCTTCAGACTGGCAGGTGAGCTAGTTTGTTATTTTATGTCTTTCACTCTACGTTTTCCATCCAGATGTTAACGTTACGCGCTATCTTCATCGTTATAGTTCAAATGATGATAGCAGTGAATGTTAGTTAAAGATTATGTGTGCTAAAGAGAGCAAAGTAGTGAGCTAGTCGAAGCTAGTAAGCTAACTGTGGCGTTAGCTAGTATCTTGTTTACATATTGCAGTGTCAAATTATCCACTATCGCTTAAAGCACGATTCATTTGATCTCTATCATCTGATCCAAATGTTCATCACTATATTCACACTGTATTATGTCAGCAGGTTTACTTTGTGGAAACTTATTTTTAGTAAAACTAATCGACCTGAACTTACATTGACATATATTGTTGTTTTTCTCCTCTTTGCTTCCTAAGATGTAGTTAACATTACATACAGCCTTAATTTGTAATAATATAGACGAATTAAAGGTCCCATATCATGCTCATTTTCAGGTTCATACTTGTATTTTGTGTTTCTAGGAGAACATGTTTACATGCTTTAATGTTCAAAAAACACTTTATTTCCTTCATACTGTCAGTCTGAATATACCTGTATTCCCCCTCTGTCTGAAACGCTCCGTTTTAGCACATTTCAACAGGATTGCGTTGCTAGGAAACAGTTTGGGTCCATGTTTACTTCCTGTTGATGTTATTCACATACACTGCAACAGGAAATAAACTTGGACACATTTAGAATGTTTAGATTTAAAACAGTGTAATAGTCTAAATATTGTATATTTGTGACATCACAAATGGACAGAAATCCTAACAGCTTGTTTCAAACGCACAGTTTCTGAATACGGGCTGTGTGTGTTTCTCCGTATATTGAGTGTTTTGATAGTTTACCAGTATTTATATAACACTTAAACCTGTTTTATAATATAAAAGACATGAAAATCTCACTTTTTACAATATGGGACCTTTTTAAGACAGCCTTTATCTGTTTTTTATATAACAAACAGTACACTAAATCTTAAAGAACAGCTTTTCATAACAATGTGCTTTTCTTTCTTTAGGTGTTTTCATAAACAATGGATCAGAAGATTCCTTATGATGACTACCAGCTCCCAGTGGTTTTCCTGCCTTCTTATGAGAACCCACCAGCATGGATAGCCCCACAGGAGGTATGCCACTTTGTGCTTAAACCCATATACAGTATAACTGTGACAGAGAAGTTTGCTAGCTTTCAGCTGCATTTTCAGGTCTTTATTGGGGGGATGGACTTTTCTCAGTTGCCATGGAGATGGCACAGATGTCATAGGACCTAAGTATAAAACCTTGGTCTCATGATAATAGGTGATCATATCTGGGGGTGAGATCATAACATCTGTCACTGTTTAAAAGGTGGCCTCTGCTGTTAATAATAATAATAATAATCTTTATTTGTACAGCACCTTTCTAAACATAGTTTCAAAGTGCTTGCACAGATACAATGAAATACAGACAAAATAAAAACAACAATAAAAGAACAAAACATAGAGACCAAATAATGAGAAAACTAAAACCCCTAACCAGCGCTATCAAAACAATAAGTTACTACACATAAGCCAAAAGAGGACAATATAAGGTGAGGGAAAAGGTGCACCAAGCTGTTGCCTTATGGAGTTAAAAAAAGGCTTTTTTTTTAAAAGAGATTTAAAGTTGGTAGTAGAGCTAGCTAACCTGAGGTCCCGAGGTAGGCTGTTCCACAGCCCAGGGGCATTGATGGCAAAGGCCCTGTCACCCTTAGTCACCAGCCTAGACCTGGGTACAACCAGTACGACCTTAGTCACCAGCCTTTACCTGGGTACAACCAGTAAGGCCTTAGTCACCAGCCTTTACCTGGGTACAACCAGTAAGGCCTTAGTCACCAGCCTAGACCTGGGTGCAACCAGTACAGCCAAGTCAGAGGACCTCAGGTTACGCGGTGGCACATAGGGTGTAAGGAGCTCAGTGATGTAGCTTGGTGCCAAACCATGCAGAGCTTTAAAAGTTAATAATAAAATCTTAAAATCAATTCTAAATTTGACAGGCAGCCAATGAAGTGCAGCTAAAACTGGAGTGATGTGCTCAAATATGTGATCAGTCTAGCAGCTGCGTTTTGTACTAGTTGCAGGCGATGTATTGAAATTTGTCTGAGACTGGAATAAAGTCTGTCTGTAGTCTGTTTGCCGTGTGTCCTTGTCTCTGCACAAGATGCTCTATCAACACTGAAAATACACAACATTGGCTTATTAGTGGCTGGACGGAGAAAGATCAAGGACACTTTCAAATTTGACACCTAAGGCGAAGAAGACCATGTGATGCAGTTGAAAACCCTGCAAATTTTGTAAATCAAAGATATTGTATAAAGAATGTACAGCCTACGAAAGAAAAGGGAAACTGTTGAATGTTGCGGGCTTGAAGTTTGTCGCCCTTCACCCTCCCCCTCGTCTCGTGCTATCTGTTTGTTTGTTTTGATGTTTTGTTTATGTATTGTTCTTTTTTTTTGTACATTTTTAGCGTATTCATCACCCTGACTACAACAATGAGCTCACCCAGTTCCTGCCTCGTACAATCGTATTGAAGAAACCTCCAGGAGCACAGCTGGGCTTCAACATCCGTGGAGGCAAGGCGTCACAGCTGGGAATCTTTATATCCAAGGTGTGTGTGTGTGTGTGTGTGTGTGAAGCCGTGTTGGCTTTTACTGGCATTCACACTTGTTGTGCTGCTGACTATTTGTTTCCACACTGTGATTTCTAATTTGTGTGTGTTGTGTTGGCAGGTGGTCCCAGACTCAGATGCCCACAGAGCCGGGCTGCAAGAGGGAGACCAGGTTCTTTCTGTGAATGAGGTTGATTTCCAAGACATAGAGCACTCAAGAGTAAGTCAGAGCAGAACTTTCAAGCTGAGATTCATTCAGATTTTAATCAACACATTATTATACAGTATCTACTACATCTTCCCTGGAATCTTCAATATTTTAACTCCCATTGAAATGACTCTGAATAACTCTCATTTCTTCCTCCCCTTTAGGCTGTAGAGATTCTGAAGACTGCGCGAGAGATACTGATGAGGGTTCGCTTCTTTCCTTACAGTAAGTCCTATTCTACTTAATCATATCAAAAGCATGACGAAATAGTCTGTACTCCATTCTACTTTGTCTTTGATGGTCCAATCACTATTTTGTGACCATAAATAACAGATAAAATAACAAATAAAATCAATTCATGTACAGTAAAGTGATGTGTTTGACTTAAATTGTAAAATTAGCCATTTGTGTGTTTCTTGACTGATCATAATTTAAAATATAGCTCTGCTTTCATGCTTTGTTTACAAACATTATTGATGCAAAACAAACCTTCAAGAGCATCAGAGCCTTGTACTACGAAGCGAGTTCAACATACCCAGGGTATCTTCTCGTTATCTGGCTTAACTAACCCTAACAAACGAGATCCCGCTGGTGGTTATCACCTCGGTAAATCAACCCAGGGTTTCTCAATCTGGCTATGAGCGCGTTCATATAAAAGAGCTATTATTTTATATATATATTTATATAATATTATATTATATAGTTTGATCTAACGCTTCACACGTTCCCCTTTCATTAGTGAAAGTCAAGATTCACCTGAGAGCAACACAATTACAAAACAAGTCTTAATAGAAATGTATATAAAATATACTTGACAGATTATGACAACTGGTTCAACCATTTAACATGTAGTGACTTATTTAGTGACTTATGTAATGCCTAAATGTTTTGGGGGGTAAGAGGATTATTTAACAGAGAACCAGTATAATACAGTTTGATCAACATTTCATAAGCAATTGATAATGTGGGAACCAGCAGACAAGTGCACATAATCGTTTGCACGAATGTGTCAGCATGGTACAGTACCTGCAGACTGGATCTAAGCTGCACTTGTCAGCTGGCTGATCTCACTGCATGTCTTCAGCCACAAAACAAAAACAGGCTTTGGAGTCACTGAATTATACATACTGGTAGGCGACCAGTATTGTAACTTTGTTCTCTGTGTGTTTTCTTCTTTCAGACTACCAACGGCAGAAGGAGAGGACTGTACATTAGGTGGCAGCAGAGAGAGAGAGAGAGAGAACACGAGAGAGTTGGACGGCTGCGTCACTGCACGTCATCACCCTCCTCCTACAGACTCTGGCCTCCATTCTGTCTCAGCTCCACGATGACTGATGTATGACTAACCGGCTCATTCAAACTCCTCCATGTAAGGACATAATGTATTCTCTCCGTTTCCCCTATCACCCAGATATTTGAGCGCTACCGAATCTACTGTGATACATGTTGATTTCTACTGTATTCACAGGAAGTGAAAGAAGCTTAACAGACATTTCACATTATGGAACTGATACATGTTTTTCTTGTCAGTCATAACATTTTATAATTGTATTATGCTTTGCCTGTATTCACTTTTCCTCAAGCCCTATAATTACATGTTTCTACATGAAGTTATTATAACTAAGGTTCAGGAACAAAACCACGCTTCTCTCCTTCGCTAATCCAATCACCTGTGCAGACCTATTTAGGTGTGTCTAACCGTCTTCTCTCAGGATTGTCTCAATTCTCACGACCGGCACTTTGTTTATTGCTTAGACTGACGCAGTGTTACTCGAGTTATCCTGTCCTATAGATTAGATTTACTCACCACGGACTACGAGCTGCTTCTCATCCCCTCCTTCGATGATCGACCCTCACCCAATCATCCCACCGAACTCGACCCTTACCCAATCTTTCCCGCATCCTCCAGCCGTTCCAAGTAAAACTACCACACTGTACTAAGAGTGTGGTCTTTGTTAGTGAATGTAGCTTTAGACATAATATATTTTGATCAAGTACAGAGCAGCACTTGTGTGTACTGTACACGTTAGCCTTGATGACACTGATATAAAGTAGAGACACTTATACACTCTAGTTTTATTAGGTATACCTAGCTAAAACTAATGCAGTCCACTACATGAGTCAAGCAATAAATCCTACCGTCATGAAAGGTATGATGTTCAGCTTAAAATTGTTCAGAATCATTTCAACTCAAGATCCACTTACTAGCTTTTCCTGAAGCTTTCAACCACAGATATCTATGTTTTCAACTGCATATCACAGTTCTAATGAGTTTTCTATTGTTTCTCTTATTGATTAACTGTATGTACATGTGACTTGGATTTCAGTACGCACTGACACATGGTACAGAGACAGCAGGGCCTTATGTATTGTAAGAGCAAATGATAATGAGTGCAAGACTTCTGGCAAATATCACTGATCTAAATATCACTGTGAATATACTGTACATCAAGTTTTTGTTTTTAATATTTAACCAAAAAAAAAGTGTTTAGGGAATATTAAGTTGTGTAAATATATTTCAGTGACCGAGCACTACTTAAGTACATTTTTAATTGTGTTTCATACATGATGGGGTTTTACATAACCGGCTTCTGGGCTTAATGATATTGTAATTATTTAATGTATGAACTGTATATTTGAAGTGCTTCAAGTATAACTTCTAATATGCTGTTACAGTGCATGATAAAGGTAAAGCCTGTAATCGGGTGTTTTATCTGTGTGAGTCTCTGATTTCAATCCAACAGAAGACTCGTTTGGGTACTTTTATCATTTTGGCCTCTCTGGTTCAAGATGAGCTTATCGGTAATATCAGCAGATAAAAGCTTTGGACGTAAAGTAAACACATTCATATCAAACAGCTGAATACCTCTGGATGTTGCTGCAGTAACCAAGTATACAGTAAGGTCATTTGTTTGTATGTTAATACCTGCCTGTTGCATCTCAACACTGTCTTATTCCTTTGTACACTAATAATTTTCATAAATGGAATAACTTTTGGTTTTCCATCTGATGAATTTAAATACTTTTTCAGCATTTTCAGCTCACAACATTGACATGGTTAAAGAAATAAAACGTTTTGAACCCTTGTAACCTCTTTGCACCTTGTTTTTGTACTTGAAGAACCTGAACCGGCTGGAAATGGACCGGTTTGCTCTGGTTCAAGCAGCCAAACTTGTTTAACTTTGTAGGTCGGTTTCTCTTGAAACTGATTGTCATCTTAAGAGGAATGCAGTCAATGACAGTGATTACCAAAGCCCGTTAACCTTGGGAGGTTTATTTTTTTTTAAAAGTCAAGACATTATTAACATTCAATATCAAATATACTGTATGATGAAGAACAACCTCACTAGCTCAGCCTGCAGGGCTTCATTCCAGGGTTTTGTCTCCATCATTACTTCATCTGAGCTCACAGAAACATCAAATAAATTAAATCAAAGATATTCTTTATGGTCATTCCAATCCTTCAGGTAAAGTGATATTCAACTGACAAAACTTAACTGTATCTTCATTCTCAGAGATCAACAACTGATCCCCTCCTAGAGTGCCAATGCAAGTCTGTATAACTTAGAATAGACAGAATTAAATCACATAAAAACCTTTGAGTGCACAACGTCTGAATAAATACAATGAACCTTCAAACTGTCCTTCTGTGTTACACATTCACTAATCATGACTAAATGAACTAATGGTTAAAACAAATTATAAAACAAAATCAGGAGCAAATAGTGGCAGTGAAGTTTTTCTTTTGTTTTGCATTAAGCTAACATACTTTGTGAAAAACAGATTTGAGCTTGACGCCCAGAGCAGCTACACAAACCCAGAACCTTTCACCAGTATTGGTTTCATATTAACATATTAACATGAATGTTTTAACTAGAGCTGCAACTATTAATCAATTAGTTTAAACTATTAAATTAATCTGCAACTATTTTGATAATCTATTAATCGGTTTGAGTAATTTTCTTTAGGAAAAATAGGGCAAATTCTCTGATTCCAGCTTCTTAAATGTGAATATTTCCTGGTTTCTTTATTCCTCTATGTCAGTAAACTGAATATCTTTGAGTTGTGGACAAAACAAGACATTTGAGGACGTCATCTTGGGCTTTGGGAAACACCGATCAACATTTTTCACCATTTTGTGACATTTTATAGACAAAACAACTAATTGATTAATCGACAATGAAAATAATCTTTAGTTGCAGCCCTAGTTTTAACTGCAACTAGCCATATAATGTGATTTAACAAAATATAAAGTGACTATCAGGCTCCGACAATTTTGATCTGACATTCAACAAAGAAAAATAATCTCACTTCACTCTGCTTTCACCACTGACAGTAATCTAATCTAATTTCCATTCACAGTCACGTGTAAAGGCAAAGTGGACAACTACGCTTCATTTCTTCATTTAAAATGTGTTCATGTGTATTTTACATAGCTGCAGCTAAAAGAAGGCCCGACAAAGGACCTATTGTAAATGTAGTGCTGTATAACGCATCCAAACCCCATCACCTCCAAGTCTGTAAAACAACAAATAATAGGTTTTGAAAAGCTCGGCAGCAAACACTGGAGAGATGTTTAGCTAAGTTCAACATAGACTGAGGTGAATGGCAATTTGATCTGTGCTCATTTCCATCTGGTGAGACAGCTGTAAACACTTCATGCTCTTGCTCATCCCACAAGGCACACTGATTTAGATAAATATTCATGAGCATTAGGGCACCATCACAGAGAGTCAGGGGTTTCAAGTCTTATACACAGTCCGTCCTCTTCCCGTCACTTTATTGCGATCTAACTGCTGTCCCCGCTCTCCAGCTGATCGGCCACCTTGGTGCTCTCGTCCACGTTTTCCAGCGAGCTGGCTCTCTGTATCGACAGCACGCCGGGGTCCATCATGGGCAGGGTGCTCTGCTCCGGTATCAACCAAGGCTTGTGGCTAGGAGTGTTCTGCGCTTTCCACTCTGGGTAGTTCTGTCCCGCCTTGTGTACACACTTCATCACCTGGAAGGAGCGGGCCAAGAGAGGATACCGTTATCAGAGGGTCACACCACGCCTTTGTTCTCAGTCAACAGAGCTGAAGAAAACGCTGGTCACAAAATACTGAGTAACAGATTATGTGGCAAGCAGATACACAAGTCTAACCATTTACAGCTCTGACACAGTCTACATAAGAGTTAAATGTAAAAACTAGGGCTGTCAATTGATTCAAATATTTAATCGTTATTAATCGCACATTTTTTCATCTGTTAAAAATGCATCTTAAAAGGAGATTTGTCAGGGAATTTAATACTCTTATATAAATGGGAGTGGGCAAACATGCTTTCTTTATGCAAATGTATTTAAATATTTATTATAGGAAATCAATTACATCAAAACAATGACAAATATTGTCCAGAAACCCTCACAGGTACTGTATTTAGCATAAAACAATATGCTCAAATCATAACATGGCAAACTGCAGCCCAACAGGCAACAACAGCTGTCAGTGTGTCAGTGTGCTGACTTGACTATGACTTGCCCCAAACTGCATGTGATAATCATAAAGTGGGCATGTCTGTAAAGGAGAGACTGGTGGGTACCCAGAGAACCCATTTACATTCACATATCTTGAGGTCAGAGGTCAAGGGACCCCTTTGAAAGTGACCATGCCAGTTTTTCCTCACCAAAATTTAGCACAACTTTAGAGCGTTATTTCACCTTCTTCTCGACATGCTAGTATGACATGGTTGTTACCAATGGTTTCCTTAGGGTTTATATGCCAGTATATTCACTTTAGCTTTAAATCTGAGACCGCCAGCGTTAATTTATGACAACCCACTTAAAGCCTCTGAACTCGGTTTATCTGGCTGATTAGACCTCTGCTCAGGACCGTCTGTGCGTTCCAATACCCGTACTACCATACTATTTAGTATGCCAGAAAAATAGTATGTCCCAATACACAGTATGTCAAATGCAGCATACCAGAAATAACAGGATGTCCTACTACATCTGGTCATATTTTGCAGTATGTAAGCCAGCAGGCTCCTATTCTTATTCTGACCCACAATCCTCTGTGCAGCAGATATATGAGCAAGTGGGTCAAAGTTCACGATTTGGAGCGTAGCCTGTGTGGTCGTGAAGTAATTGATTGACATCTTCCAGAGTCTCCTGTTAGGTTTGTTGAACCGGTTAGGGCAGGACAAATTACACCTTATTGGTAGATGAAGATATGTGACCTAATAAATTCCCAACTCCGGCCACCTTCAACCTGAACAGAGATCTTATCAGCTAGAATAACTGACAACACGTGTGTGGGTGTTTTTTTTATCTGCCATATTAATTCTCTAGTCTAGACTTTAAACAATCTGTCAACTAACGGATTAGTCAATCAGCAGAAAATTTAAATCGGCTACTACTGATTATTGGTTGGACAAAACAAGCAATTTGAAGACATAACCTTGGCCTCTAGGAAATAATAGTGGACATTTTTCACTATATTCGGACAAAACGATTAGTCAATTAATCGAGAATTTAACCCACAGCCTGGCTGAAATAGTATCATCTTTTAAAATTACTTACAGACAACAGAGATATTTATATTAATTATTTTTTGCCTGTGACCTTCTGAGATTTTACCCTCTTACGGTTCTTCTATAGATTTTTCTGCTAATTAGCTTACTGTTGATTTTATATTTACTCCTCTAAAGTAAATTAACAATTACATTATTTTCATTCTCATATCTCATTTTATATGCTCACTACTTATTGCCTTATGATGATTTAGTCTATAGAAATCACTGTTACTAGGTAAAGAAGGTCAATGTTCTGTTTAGTTTACTGGCAGCTTCTCACTCTCTCTCACACACACACACACACACTTTGGTCTAAATAGTTTCAATCGGCGGAGGATATGAAACCTGAGAAACAAGTTCTGCCGAGACGGAGAGCCTCAGCTCGAGCGGAGATACTCCTTTGTCAGCAACCTCACCAGGAGAGGCCCTTAAAATGGATTTCTATGGTTACCATTGTCCTTTAAGACACACGAAACCCTCACTCCCTTATGCGCACACACACACCTTGTACACGCTTCTTAATCACCTCGTGGACGCCCAGGCCCACACACTGATACAGTACACACTTGATGTATTTTGTAACCTTATCTTGTTTGTTGACTGGAAGTAAACAAAACTTTTACTGAGAAGAGTTTGTTACGTCACTTACCCGTGGAGCCAGCACTTGAGAGGCTTGGTTTACGACCCACTTGGGAAGAGAACCTGAAGCAAAGAGATAAACTTTTTTTAAAAAAAAACTCCTCTAAAACTGTTTGGGAAGTGTGAGTGTTGGTTGTGGTCTCACCTTTGGGGTCAGCTTGTGAAAGGTAAATGAAAGTGCAGCTGGTTGGTCCTATGGGCTTGATCAGGTATCCGGTGAGGATGGAGATGGCCCTCACGATGTCGCGGCAAGGAGGGTAATCCTGGAATAATGAGAAAAACTACGATTAACCAGTTTGAACTACAAACACCTCGTTCAAGACGAAGTTATGCATGTGGACACGAGACACCGTCGCTTTGAAAAAATAATAAAATAATCAAGTAAGTAGGTGTCTGAGAGTTGTAGAAATGGCACATGTGAGAGTGTGTGGAGGAGGTGGCTTACCGGGTGTTTGACTGAGAAGTTCATGATGGTGAACCCTTCGTCCGTCACCTGCCATGAACGCAGACTCACCACATCTCTGTTCTTTATGGGCTTTGGACAAACCCCTGCAGACAAAAAGACAAAAACTGGTTATATTGTGTTCCTCCATAAATACTTCTCTGTACACAACAAGTGCCCCCTTGTTATTACAATAAATACAGCGGCTCATCCTTCATCCCAGAGGGCTTCAGCAGCTTCACAAACGTGTTGACAGAAGAAACAGATTCTCATAACTCAGAAATGGAAGTTAAAAAGGAGACAGCACTACAATGCACTGAAACAAATCTGGTTTGAGTATGTAAATATGGAGAGAAGTCATTGTGGATGGGAAAATAATGGTAGCATTGTTTATATTTCACAACGGCTCAAAATAAAAGTGCATTTTACTGCATTATTTGCAAAGAATTTGCAGCTCTTTTGTAAAACATGATGCTTAAACAGACAATCCTGGAAGTCCCTTCTTAAAACATACTTTTATCAGAGAGCCTATCTCGATTTTACTTGACTTTTAATTTCCTTTAAAATGGTTATTTTCCTATTCTTCCTTTTTCTACACTATATTGGTTTTTATTTTTTCACAAGATTGTTTTTTATCGGTTTCTGATCGTTTATGAATTGTTGGTTTTACTTTGCTGCCTTTGTAATGTGTATTTATTTAGATTTTTTCTGTCTTGTCTTTATCTCTGTTATATACAGTATATATGCATATACTTATACTTGTCTTATCTTATAATTATGTTGTTTAAAGAGAATAAAACATTAAAAAGTATTGTGGATTTTGAAAAGTGCTATAGAAATAAAGATTATTATTATTATAAAACATACAAGATCAAGAACTTGGACACAAAATAAATAAAAATCTGATTTTAAATCCTGAACTGTCTTAAAATAGCCTTTTTGAAGCACTTTGTAATGTGCATTTATTTTTCAGATTTTTCTATCTTGTCCTGACCTCTGTTATATATATTTATACTTGATGTAAGGTTTTGTACGGTTTGTCTTGTAATTATGTTTAAAGAGAATAAAATATTGTTTAAAAAAACGTAATGTTGATTTTCAAAAGTGTTCTACAAATAAAGATTATTATTAGTATTATTATTATTATTATAAAACATACAAGCTCAAGAACTTAGAAAAAATAAATATCATATAAATAAAAATCAGCACTGATTTTAAATCATGATTTTAAAATAGCCTTTTTGAAGCACTTTGTAATGTGTATTTATTTATTTATTTTTTCTGTCTTGTCTTGACCTCTGTTATATATACTTATACTTGATGTAAGGTTTTGTACGGTTTGTCTTGAAATTATGTTGTTTAAGGAGAATAAAATATTGTTTAAAAAACATAATGTGGATTTTCAAAAGTGCTCTACAAATAAAGATTATTATTATTATTATTATAATAAAACATACAAGATCAAGAACTTGGACACAAAACAAATAAAAATCAGCACTGATTTTAAATCATGTTAAAATAGCCTTTGTGAAGCACTTTGTAATGTGTATTTATTTTTTATTTATCTCTCTCTTGTCTTGACCTCTGTTATATATACTTATACTTGATGTACAGTTTTGTAAGGTATGTCTTGAAATTATGTTGTTTAAAGAGAATAAAATATTGTTTAAAAATGTGGATTTTCAAAAGTGCTCTACAAATAAAGATTATTATTATTATAAAACATACAAGATTAAGATCTTGGACACAAAACAAATAATAATCAGCACTGATTTTAAATCATGAAGATAGCCTAAATAAATAAATAAATAAATAATATAAAAGAATATCTTCAAAACCCAAATCAAAACTCTAAATATGCACTTTCCCTTCTCACAGTTTAAGTGTATTTCTGGTGAGCAACAGGTGCAACAGGTGCAACTGAGTGAGGCCTGCAGCTCTGTAGCTCTGTAGACTAACAGGTTTCAGTGTAGATGAATGTGATGATAGCATTGAAGAGAAGAGAAAGGAGTCCTCACATGAATAGTAGCCCACATCAGCGTTAGGAGACAGACGAGCAATGTCAAAACTGTCCAACATGGCTGGGTCCCACTTCTTACGGTAGGAGCTGTCATGAAGGACGTCGTACATGGTGGCTGCTGATACGTCTTTGATTGTCATTTTACACTGAAAACACACACAGAGGATATGTGTTAGAAAAAAAAATAGGTCATATAGGATTTCTTATAACTAAAGTTGTAAAATAAAATGAACTTACCTTGATCTTGTGGACTTTGGGGACATTATTTCCTTTATTTGCAGGAGAATTTTCGACCCACACTTGCATCCCATGCTTATCATACTTGTTAATCCAGTTGTCCGTAGATAAACACTGCTTTCTGAAGTCAGTAAACACCGCATCGTCGGGTAAAATAGACATCTTTAAATAATAAAATATGAAATCTGGCACACCTGTGTGTTCACCTGTAGTCGACTCCTGGAGAGGTTTTAAGGCTTCTGTTAGCGGTGAGCCTCGGATATATATACGAGCTGATCTCCCAATCAGGTCGAGCAGGATTTCTCTCTGTTGGATTCCTGAGTCATACCTTCAGACACCTCTCCCAATGACGTCACAGCACTTCCTGATTACAGGTGTGTTACGCAGGTAGCGTAAAGACGACCAGGAAGACTATAATCCCTGTAATTTTTTTCCCAATATAATAAAGCCATTGTAGGTCAGAGGAAATGAAGCAGTTCATAATAATAAAAGAGCAGTGTTGTGGTGTTTGTGGTGTCAGGAAGGCTGCATATAAATATAGTAAGTAGGCTGTGTGATACTGTGGGCTGCTCAGGGAGTGGGTGGCTGAGAATTGCTCAGTGTTGATGAGTGTAGGACATCACGACTATTAAAAAAGTACACTAACAAAAAGAAAAAAAAAACATGATTGCTTGAATTTATCCCTTACTGGGTCTACAGTTAGTTTTTTTTAATTTCTAATTTGATTAAATAATTAATTACTTCCTAAAACATTGCTATAATAGATTTAAACTAAAGTTCTGATTTAATGAAATAATTGATTACAAATACCTTCCTAGAACATGGCTGTAATAGATTCAAACTAAAGTTAGAATTTTATTAAATAATTAATTACAAATGTCTTCCTAAAACATGACTATAGCGGATTTAAAATTAAGTTCTAATTAAATCAAATAATTCATTACAAATACCTTCCTAAAAATGTCTATAATGGATTTAAACTAAAGATCTAATTTAATTAAATAATTAATTACAATCACCTTCCTAAAACATTGATATGGGTTTAAACTTAAGGTCTAATTTGATTAAATAATTCATTACAAATACCTTCCCAAAACATGGCTATAATGGGTTTAAACTAAAGATCTAATTTAATTAAATAATTCAATACAAATTCCATCCTAAAACATGGCTATAATGGATATAAACTAAAGATCTAATTTGATTAAATAATTGATTACAAATGCCATCCTAAAACATGACTATAATGGAGAAGACTCCATTGGGTATTTATATAAACATGGCTATTTTATTTGAACTATAGCAACAGTGGTGGAAAGTAACTATGAATGAATGAATTTACTTTATTTATAAAGTGCCTTTAAGCACAGAACGCAGCACAAAGTTCTTAACAAAAAAGTGTAAACAAATAAAAACAAATGTTATTCTTATATAAAAAAAAATAGGCTCACACATTCATATTCAAGTAGTCGAAAGACACAGGTCTACTAGTAGTAACAGGCTGATTTGTACGAATATTGGCAATAAGAGTTATGAAACCCAGAGTTCACACAATCAGGTCTTATCTACATGTTTTCAACAGCCTCTGAGCAAAGATGTACATTGAGAAAGCAAAAGTATCTGTTATGCAATCTCATGTTCATTCTTGGCCGCACCTTTCTGTTGTAACATTACATGACTCTGATGTATTACCTAACGAGTGGTTTCAGTCTACTGTGACACGACAGGTTTCTCACAGTCAACGGACACGCTGAGTAGTGACACTTATGGACTGCATGTTCAGAACACGAACGTCTGTTGAAATGACAGAATCGTGAATGTGCTCCTTAAAAGAAAAGGGATCACAGATGTTACATTTTGGTGAAATATCTTTATTTTATTCCATGTGATAGGCCTACACTTGTGTTTCATTAACTCTCCTTTTTATACATCAGATAATAATAGTACATTATTCACACAAACGTTGCTAAACACGAGTAGACAGCATATTTCAAATGGACAGACACAATTCAGAAGAGCACAAAGCTGAGTATTTAGTCAGTGACAAGTAATAGAAGAGCTGCTCATGTTAAAATGGTCCTTTGATGTAATTAAATACATTTTAAAACGTTGTGACATTTCAAAACAAGCTACAGCAAATGACCAGTGTCTTTTGTTGTGCTATGGCTAGTTAGTTGGTTTGTGTTACACTGTGTGTGTGTGTATGTGTGTGTGTGTAAGTGTGTGTGTATGTCAGCCTTTACCTGTGACTGTAAACCAAGCTACTGACTACACACACTGCAATAAAATCATTTCTAGCAGTGTGACAGGATAAAACGTTACCGGGCCCAAGTGTCGCCTTTAGATGGAGTCCCGGCAGACACGCAAACAATAAATAAAATAAACTTTCAACATGCGTGTCAGAATCTGTACTTTTGGTCAAGCATACAATGATATCTGTATGTCAAAGTTACAAAATAAATAAACACATAAAACCAACGGTCCTACACAGGCGATAGCGATACAGCAAAGGATACTGCGACTAACTTCTCTGCGCTTTTTTTTTTTTTTTTTTTACAGTAAGGGTGTTTGTTAGTTAAGCGTTAACTGTATCTGAGGACAAACTCTTTATCTACCAGCTCTACAAAACAACTAGTGAAGCCATGAACCAGTCAGCAGGCTTCGGTTATATTTTACAATATTGTGGCTTGATTCAGTGCACAACGTTGGTGAACAAACAAGCAAGGCATCTGTGTTCTTATCCATATAAATCCTGCATGGTGAGCATGCTGCATGTTCTTTGCAATAGTGTAATCAACACAACACAAATTCTCAATGAGATGGCAGGTACGTCATAGCGACCAAAGTGACAACTTTCCATCAGCGTGGAAAAACAAAACTTGTTTTTTTTTTTTTATTTCCTAAATTAGGGGCATCTAATAATGGAAAACTCCTCCTCAGATGTGTTAGTATGCGTGCAGCTAATTTGACAGCATCGGAAAGACAATTGCTATAGTTTAAATGCAGACGTAGCGTCAGGTTAGTAGCCATTCTAGTGAACGTGGGAATGTTTCCCTTTGATGATCTATTACCTCATTGTTTGCACTGTTTTAAATAAGGTCTCAAAATGATGTGAATTTGGTCTGCAACACACTGTTGTATTTGGCAGATGTGCTCGGTATAAATAATACCTAATGAAAAGGGTCCATTTTCAGCCTAATGTGGTAATATGATGTAAATTCACTGGTAAGATCCTGTCTCTACTTCCTCAAAATAAGAGTCAAGTCAAGAAATAATCTGAGAGATAGGATAGTTATAGGCAAACTCTCCCATTTGAAATAAAAAAGTAAAATACAACGGGCTGAGAACTCAACCTTGCAGAGTCATTTAAATAATCCCAAGCAGTTTTACTTTACAACAATGACGAGAGTAACAGCACTAAGAATCCGAACTGTGCAATAACTCATGAGCGGTTAGCTATGTCAGTCTGCAATCCTATATAATGCCATGCAACTGGATGAAAATCTGAACATATCGTTTAACGTATTCCTTGTTTTAAATGTTTACTTTTGAACCATTTCCCCCCCCTCCACACCCCCCAGATTATCTGTTTCAATACAGTAATGCACATCCACACGGTTACTCTGAAAAGTCACTGAGTTGAAAATGAAAAAAAAGAAAAGACGGGTCCTCCGTCCCGATGGCGGTGAGCCAGGGGTGGAGCGAGTGGCCACTGAGAGACAAGCTGTTGGTGGGGAGGAGACAGGCTGGGTGAGGGTGAGGTGTACTAGCATGAGCAGCTGCTCTCGGTGACAGTCATCTCTGGCTGTTTCTCCAGTTTGATGTCGATCACTGAGAGGAAATGGTTAAGTAACATCATCGATGAATTCGCAAATTTCACTTCAGTATTTTCTGCAGCGTTATCTGGCAGCCATTTCCTCTGTGAAATCTCTTTTCTGCAGAGTAAACTACAAGGTACCAGCTTTTCTATTATTATTTTTTTACAGCATTAAAGCCATGGCAATAATAACTTCACAATAGCATGGCAACAATTTCTGTTAAAAGCAGCTTTTAAAAGGATACTGTCCTCTTTGCTTTTCTCTGGTGTGCTGTCCATCCCAGGCAATGCAGCAGCAACACGACGGAACAGCTATAAAACAGAAGAATTTAAAGATTAAACACATGTAGAAAAGGTGCAGTAAAAGAAAAATGCTGTCAAATAGGGGTGAGTGATTTAGATCAAATCTTCTATCACGGTGTACAGTATGTAATTATACTGCCATATTGATATATATTGTGATTAGGGCTGCATGATTTTGAAAAAAATATCTAATTGTGATTAATCTGACTAATATTGCAATTGCCATATGATCAACATCATTATTCACATTTTCATTGAATAAGTATCAAAATGATTATGTTGTGATTTCTGCGGGGATCTGTACAAAACAAAGATGTTTTCTTAAGTCTGCAGAATATAATGTGATGCCAGGACATCTCTACAGCACCACAATATTTAATTTAAAATACAATACACATTTTGCCTTTAACAAATATTGTGCCTCCTGTGATTTGAAAATTGCAGCAGGCCGTATTGGGATTTTGATAACATTTTTATAATTGTGCAGCCTGTTGTGATATAGTACATTTTCTGGAAATTCAATTGAGAAAATGTTTATACCTCAAAATCAGATGTATATTTTTCCCAATGTGGTGTCCGAAATGTTAAGGTATTTGTTTGCATTGATGAAAAAATCTTGTAAATCCATAACTACAATATTGCAATATTACTCATTAATGTGCTCCATTCCCCACAATGGCCAAATACAACCACTGATATTGAAGGGATAGCTACCTCAATATAAATGGAAAAATCACTGATGATGGAGAACTTTATATTGCCTAACAGTACGGCGGGGCGATATAATCTTATACCACGATATAGGTCATTTCATATCTCGATAACGATGTATGTTTTCTGGTAAGTCAATAAATAAATAGTTTATATGAAATAATCACATGGTTTTGTTTACTCCTGTGTGAATTAAATACTTGACTAATAAAAAGTACTGAGTATTTTCTCAATTATCACATTTTTTGAGAAACTTCAGTTAGTATGTGCTTGGTATTATCAATTTATATTATGCAATCGTGTATCATGATAACCCGATTGTATGATTTCACGACGATATGATTCCACTGAAAGACGATACATTTTCACATTGAATTATCACCCAGCCCTACCTCACAATATATAGCATATATATACACTGTATATAGTCATCACCCACCCCTACTGTCACATGGGCTATACACAGTAGAGACAGAAAGTGATCAAAGTTATAAAATAGTCACTCCTAAATAATATATTTCATTGGAAAAACAGGGCAAACACAAGAAGCAGTTAAAGCAGGGATACAAAATGTGATTGTAATTGCTGGTTGAGGTAACAGCATGAAAGTGAAGGTTGCCGTGCTAATCCTCCTCCACTGAGCAAACCCATTAAAGTCAGACACATTTTGGAAGCTGCAGACGTTTTAGTGAATCAGAGAAAAAAGTACTTGAGAAAAAGCAAGCAGAGTAGCAGTAAACCTGTGAATACCGAAACATCTAAAAAGCAAAGCCTGTGGGGGGAAAACACAACCGATACAGCAGGTACTGAGGAATCATGTCATGGCGAGCCACGAGAGGGGAAAAAGGAGGCAGATAGTGTAGACTTTGAGGGCAGAATTAGCTCAACTACCTCGAGAGAGCAGAATCTCTACCTGTTTGACATTGTAGCCAGTCTTTGCGCTGGTTTCAATGAACATGACATTCAGTTCCTTAGCTCTCTGCTCACCCTCTTCCGTGGTGATCTGTCTGCTCAGGTAGAAGCAGAGGGGGGGGAGATGGACGAACAGACAGATATGGGAAGAAACATCGCAAAGAGGACAGGCCAAAAGGAGAGGGGAAGAGATGGAGAGAGAGACAAAGAGAGCTCAACACAGAATCACAAGTTTTTTGGGGGTGAAAAAGAGAGTTGGTTAGTTTAGTTATAACACAGACAGACAGAGAGGAAGACGAAGGGAGAGAAGCTGCAGATCACTCATTCATTCAACAGCCACACCCTGATCCATATAATGAATACATGGAGGAGTTCAGCACAGGTTGGCCTCCCTAACCTAAAGGACATCGGGACTGTTTTATCAGTATTACACCTGCTGTTGCTGGACACCAACCTGTTTGACGTTATAGCCAGCCTTGGCACTGGTCTCTATGTACATCACATTGAGATCACGAGCTTTCCTCTCTGCCGCCTCAACAGAAACTTGCCTGCCATGGTCCCGGGAAGGGAGGGGGAGGGAGTGGTGTGGAGTGTGGTGTTGAGGGGAAACACAACAAAAACAAAAAAAATCAAAATGACATGGAGAGAACAGAGCAGGAAAAGGAACAAAAAAAAAGTATAGCAAAGAACAGAAATATGATCAAATCATAAGAAATAAAAAAAACAAAAAACATACAAATAAAAGTACTTGAATCACTAATAAAAAAGGCTGGAGTATGCAAAATGCAGAGGGATGATAAAAGTCAAAATTGGATGAGATGCACTGAAGGGAAGAAAAGTGGGATTCCAGGCTTTGGCTGTCTGTAATACTTAATGCTACTCATTTTCTTAGAATAATAAAAGTCCCGTCAATGTAGGGTTGGGCGATATGGCTATAATCTTCTATCCTGATACAGGTCATTTCATATCTCAAATAACAATATATATATCATGATATAGCATGTTTTCTGGTAATTCAATAAATAAATACATAACCACATGGTAAAGCCTATTTTTGTATACTCCTGTGTGAATATCACTACTTGACAAATGAAATTGAAATGAGTATTTTCCCATTTAATTAAGAACTTTAGTGCAAAATGAACATAAGTTTCAAGTGAAATTATAGAGAAAATATAATTAAATACTACATTTACATGCATTCACACAAATACAGAGTAATCAAATTAAGACAATAGTTCGATTTAACTGAGTTTGATCCGATTTTCTGAGAAAATTGAGTTAGTGTGTGCTTATTATCAATTTAGACGACGTAATTGTGTATCACAATATCTCAATATATGATTTCATCACGATACGCTTCCATTAAAAGATGATAAATTATCATATTGAATTATCTCCCAGCCCTAAGTCTATGTATCCATCATTGTAACTAGAATAAAAAAAATATTTACAATCTTTCACACATCTCACACAACCATGTACCTTTTATCCGCCAAGTCTGTTTTGTTCCCAACAAGCATGATAATGACATCACTTCCTCTCTCTGTTCTAACATCATCAATCCACTTTGAGGTTTGCTGGAATGAATTAAGATCTGTGGATGAAAAAAAAAAAGCCCCACATAATTACTGTACACAGTGCACACATCAACCACATGTAGCCCCAAAAGACATAAACCATTTGGTATTCTAGCTATAGTTAAAAGTGCGCTCAAGCAGGTATTACTCTTGATTAAAAAAGGTAGAGCATCTTATGTAAGAAAAGCTCGTAGAGAAGTTGTGTTAGTCAGAAAAGGTATAAAGAAGAGAAGCTTGAAGAAGGAAAATACACTTAAGAGAGATTCTGAAGGTTATTAGCAGAAGCACATAAAGTAGCAAACCCTACAGAAAGGTTAGAGTACAGCCCTGACTCACTGGTGATGTCATAAACAACCACGGCAATGGTAGAGTCACGGATGTAGCTGGGAATTAGGCTACGAAAACGCTCCTGTCCAGCAGTGTCCCAAAGCTGGAGCCGGACCTGAGGATTGGAACGGAGGGGAAGAAAAAGGACATGGAGATAAAGAGGGGAAAAGGCTCAGAATAGGACAGTCATAAAGAAAATGCAAGCCAAGCAGCAGAGATGAAAATTGCCTTTTTATGGAGGAATGGGGGAGAATCATTCAAATGCAGAAGGGTCAGAGATGACCAGCGTTATGCTGATAAGACATGTAAAAGTAGGCCCTGGTGAATCATTATTAGGCTGTTTTTAGAGGATCTCTGCCCATGAGGTGACATCAGAAGACATTTTCCGTTATTCCTTCCATCAGCCTCATATGTAACAGCATTTAGGAAGCACAGACCCCCCTGGACACTGCTGGAGAAATGCTTTAGTATCACCATGGCTGATGCAAACAGTCGGGAATATACCCTCATCATGCTGTCCAGTGGGGTTTGCCAGGCTAGTAAATGCTCTTTTCTTTGCCCTTCCACATACTAAGCGAAGGACAAGGAGGTGAGGCGAGGCCATGATACCTACTGGCTATGTCATAAACCACCACAGCAGCGGCTGAGTCGCGGATGTAACTGGGGATGAGGCTGCGGAAACGCTCCTGTCCGGCCGTATCCCAGAGCTGCAGCCGAATCTGTGGCCAGCCGGGAAATGAATGTGGGAAAGGAGGGGGGAGGCGTTTCATGACCCAGCCAGGGGATGGAAGGAAAACAAAAACTTAAAATAAAGATGGAAGCTAAAAACATGATCACACGCCTAACAAAATGAATGGTAACATCTAGGATAATGTGAAAACAATGTGAAAACAATGTGAAATGGTGAAAAGGAAATAAATGGTGGCTATTACTAGGGATGCACCGATACCGGATCGGATATCGGGCCGATACTGACTCAAATAGCTGGATCGGGTATCGGTGACCATGGGGTCGATCTATTCAACTCAATTCTATGTTTATATACTATATACATTATATACTGGAATTTTAGTTCCAATTTGTTGCTGCATTAAAAAGGTTTACAATTGAATTGTAATTTTTTTTGCAAAGTTGCTGGTCCACGATCTATTATTTTAACAATAAATAATAATTTATTAAATTTATATCTATGTATTTATTTGTTACATTTTGTTTTACAAAGTTAGGAAAGCAATGTTTAAGTCAAGCCTGATGTTGCCTTACACATAAAAGAATAATTCCAGTCACTTCCACACAGAGAGGCATACAGCTCATTAATGAAACACCGGTATTAGATCGGTACTGGGTATCGGTCGATACCCATAGCCCAGGTATTACTATCGGTATCGGGACTGAAAAAGTCGGATCGGTGCATCCCTAGCTATTACATAAAAAGGAAATGCATGCTTTAAGCTTTTCTAACAGTTTTAAAACTACGCCAATAGCAATGATGAGAATTACAATAAAATATAGAGGGCTTACCGTGCGATCTTCTAGGTACATGGTTTTTGACAAAAAGTCAATGCCAATTGTTGCCTGTAAAACAATCACTGCATTATAACATTGTTATAGGCATTATACTTGACAATGCATATCTTATATATATAAGAAAAAATATCAGAAAAATGTGTCTTTGTGTATTAACCATTATCTATAGACATTTTTAACAACATTTTGACTTGTTGTGAAGCTAAAAACATGAATGGCTGTGTTCCATATATCATGCCAGTAAGTCATCATACACACTAAAAAAGGATCTGGAACTGGAAGATCAGAGAGCAGCCATGATTCATTATTGTTATTGATTACTGTGCTTAATAAGTCATGGAAAAAGAAGTCCATTTCAAAATAATGTCCAATATTTATCTATTCAATGAATTGCTAAGACTGAGATTTAATGTTGATCACAATAACTGCAACTTTTGTGAGACTGAGATTGAAACTACTGATCATCTGTTTTTCCACTGTATATATTCTGCGTCATTCTGGGAAGATTTGCAGGACTGGCTGTCAACCAAAATCCAACTACTTGCTCCTCTCACAAGAGAAAATATTGTGTTTGGTATGAAAATGAAGGACATAAAGAGTGACTTGATATTGAACAATCTGATACTGCTGGCACATTTTTTTTATCCATGCATCCAAATGGAGGAAAATGAAACCCCTATTTTCCGTTTTCAAAAGGGACCTCGTGGACAATCATCTCAGTGTTTTAAGACTAATGAAAGGACAACATGCAAAGTCTCTCCTCAGAGCTTATGAAGAACTGAACATATATGATGATGACCCCTAGAGCTACTATGGAAGAGTGCAGTCCCTATTTTATTTTTGTTATTATATTATTTTGTATAATTTAAGTTATCTTTCCTATCCAATTGTGCCTTGTATGTTAGAAGTATTGAGTTTAGATTACAATGCATTAATGTTTGTAAATAAATTATCTTCAATAAACAAAAAATAAAATTAAAAAAAGTCCCATGGAAAATATCTTTTGGAATATATTGATTAGAATACAATCAATCAGTGCCTGAACTCTACTTCTGCGTCACATTGTGATGAACATAATGTTATTACCTGATAAGTGTTGTCGAAACTGTCATACATAAACCTGGTGATGAGTGAGGTCTTCCCAACTGTACAAAACACAATAACAGACACTTTAAGACACTTGATCCTGGTAATCAAACACCATATTATTCAAGGCCAAATCTCTGAAAGTAAATATTAAACACCCAATTATATTAATCCTAATAGGAAGAAAAAAACCCCCAAAGAGTCTGTTTCATTCTGAAAAGTCAGCTTTTTCAAAAACCAACATGGTTCAGTTCAAAAAATGTTGTTTCACAACAAAACTCCTCATCTCTCCTCCGAGATCAGATGATTTGCTGCCACTATACACTTCATAGTGTTCAAACACACACAGAGAGAGACTGAAGTCTCATCTGTCACTGGATTTAAATGAATGCCTCTGACTGCAGGAAAAAGCAGAGAAAAAATAAAATAGTGTCCAGGAGGTCCTAACATCTGTCATTAAAGGAATGGTGACCTCTCCTGACACATTTCTTGTTTTTTTTTTCCATGAATGGATTTTGTGCAATTTTATATATGTGCAAATAAATAAATTAAAAAAATATATATTATACAAGGCCAAATCTCTGAAAGTAAATATTAAATACCCAATTATATAAATTCTAATAGGAAGAAAACAACAACCCCAAAGAGTCTGTTTCATTCTGAAAAGTCAGCTTTTTCAAAAACCAACATGGCTCAGTTAAAAAAATATTGTTTCACAGCAAAACTCCTCCTCCCTCCTCTGCAGTTTTATATATATGCAAATAAATAAATAAAAAAATATTGTACAAGGCCAAATCTCAGGAAGTAAATATGAAATACCCAATTGTATAAATTCTAATAGGAAGAGAAAAAAAACCCTAAAGAGTCCATGACAACACATGGTGAGTAAAGCATCAGCAGCTATTATCAAAATTGTTTGTTTCACAACAAATCTCATCTCTCCACTGACCCTCAGATGATTTGCTGCCACTTACACTTCATAGTGTTCAAACACAGAGAGAGAGAGACTGAAATCTCATCTGTCACTGGATTTAAATGAATGCCTCTGCAGAAAAAAAGCAGAAAGAAATAAAATAGTGTCCAGGAGGTCCTAACATCTGTCATTAAAGGAATGGTGACCTCTCCTGACACATTTCTTGTTTTTTTTTATTATCTTTTTTTCTTGTTTTTTATAATTATATAAATCCTAATAGGAAGAAGAAGAAAAAAATCAAAGAGTCCATGACAACACATGGTGAGTAAAGCATCAGCAGCTATTATCATTGATGTGATAATGTGGACTGCTGAACCCACACGCTGAGCTGGCACTATGGGTGGAGCCACACAATGTTGGAAAATGAAAATGGCTTGACTTCTCATATTTGTTTCGTTATGAAACACTGTCACATTAGACAACCACCCCTTACATACAATCACGTCTAATAATATCAGTGTCTTGTCCCTGTAAGCTGATGTTAAATGGTAATGGTTAAAAACAGGCCGACTAGTCTGGAGCCACTCTGGCCGACGTGGCTCTCTGGAAGCTGCTGCCGTCTGAACTAGCTTTAGTTAGCTTTAAAACAGCTACACTGACAAGATGCGGATACAATTAAGTCCCTTAACGTATACGCGGTGTTATCTATGGAAGCAAAGACTCCTAACAAACTCATGAAAGCCACATTAAGGTTTCACATAAGTAGGAAACGTCGATATTAGCTAATAATGTATTTCAATGTAGCACAACTAGCTGCTAGCGTTAGCTAGAAGTAGCTAGCCTGCTAGCATTAGCTTCAGTTAGATGATGCATCACAGACTTAATGACCATTGTAAGGACCGTATACTTTATATCAGGCAATAAACCAATACGCAGGTAAGTCACAAATCTTAATACTACTTATTATTACTCATTTTAATTGTTAAATAGAGAGATATGTGAGGCTAGCTTTAGATTTAGCATTAGCTAGCTATGCAATGACATCATCACGAGTGAGAAAAAACTATTATATCCTTTTAATCATCTTACTCTTTCTTAAACGAATGTACTTACTAACATCTTGCTGTGTATTAACAGTCTGTTAATGACCGTGTGGATAACTTTATCCTGCTAGGAGCCAGCACCTAGCAACTAGCAGGAGAAGCTAGTTGCTAGGTTACTCTTAGCCTACTTCTCCTCACATATCCCTCACATCCGACCAGGTTAAGTACCACCGTGTCTCCTTCTTACCACTCTGTTCGCCCAGAAACACGAGCTTGAACTTTCGTAGAGGGTTTCCAAACTCTCCGCCGCCGGTCGTGGTTGACATGTTTGGTCCAGAAAAGATAAACAGCTAACTAGCCTAGCTGAGTGTGCTAATGATGTGATGTCTAGACCGGAGAGGAGCAAAGTAGTGGATCTTTATCCTCTTGCACTAGCAACCACAGCTTTGTTTTCTTTAAACGCACAGAAGAGAAACAGCGCAACCAAGAGGACACTCCTATTAGAGACAACACAGATATGGTAAAGCCTTATTGCATGCCCCTGTTTTCATTAGGATACTATGTCTTTTTATGTGTGGAACAAAGTAGTTTAATACATTTTGGCTAGACAGGAGGAGTGAACATGTATTTGTTTATTTGTTTTGCACAATTTAAGACTATACAACATAACAAAAAAATAAATGAATAATATAAAGTGCAGGAAGAGGCAAAAAAATACAAACACTGGGCTTATCTGAAGCCTCCACCTTTAGAGACAAGATTAATATAAAGAAATAATATGAATACATAATAGTGACAGTCATGCCAGTAAAGCATTTTTAATTGAATTGAATTGAGAGAGAGATGACTATAAAAGACCTATAACATCTCAAAATAAAGTAATAAAAATAACTTGTATTTTTATTGAATATAAAAGGATTTGTAATTAAAAAGGAAGAGGGACAGAAGTTGCTAAAATATTAGGAATGATTTGTTTATTTGTTTATTTATTTTGCACAATTTAAGACTACCCAACATAAAAAAAATAAATGAATAATATAAAGTGCAGGAAGAGGCAAAAAACCCCACTGGGCTTATCTGAAGCCTCCACCTTTAGAGACAAGATTTATATAAAGAAATAATATGACTACATAATAGTGATAACAAACAATTAGGACAAGATATATATATATATATATATATATACATATATATATATATATATAATAACAACAATAACAATACAGTAAATATATATATAAAAAAAGACAAGTGTGTGTGTGTGTGTGTCGCGTGGAAGTGTATGGTTAGTGTTTGTGAGGAGGATATTGATTTAAATATCTATAAAGACTTCTGGGCAATCGTAACCAAACAACATTGTGAGTGGGAAAAAATAAAAACCATAAAAACAGATACATGGACAACATGGAGGAAAAGCAATTACAAGACAGCAATTAAATTACCCTTTAAGCGACTTTTGAAACATTTGACAGATGAACGGTTTATTGATAGATGTGAAAGGCTACTCCATCATTTGGTTCCCCTAAATCTTATCGGACATTGACCTATACTAGTGAGGAACTTAGGAGGATGAAGATCTAGAGACTGACAGGTTGAGTAAGAATGGACCTGAGAATTTGTTTTAAAATAGGTCTTGAACTGCTCAGGAATATTCCCACCAGAAAGAATCTTATAAATAAAAACACATATTTGAGACATATTGATATCATAAATAGTAATAGTACTAATTTACACACAGTAGGCCTACAATTAGATTTAGCTATTTAACGTAGCTGCTGACATATTAAGCTAGGTAAGAAAGTGTGTGTTTGGTGCTTGTTTGGGCAAAAAGAGGAAGTCTCTCTAAACCAGTGGTTGGTTTTCTATGTGTGTCACGGTTTTGGAACAAGTGGGCCATTAAACCGCATCAATGTGTAGCAAAAAGATAGCTCATTTTGTAGCTACTATCTTTAGCTGTGTGATTCAGAGCAGTGCTAATTACTCAGAGCAGCTTTTCAGAGACATGTTTGTATGTCAATGGCTGTTAATTTGAATCCCAAATGAAATATACACAATTAACATACAAATATATGTGTATGTATTGCGTTAAATAAACAGATTAATCTTAAGAGCCTTGATAAGAAAACACTGTTTTAAAATGGTTCTTTCACTTTTATTAGTAAAAATGATTAAAGGGCCAGTGTGTAGGATTTCGGAGGAGTATAATATTCATAACTATGTTTTCATTAGTGTATAAATCACCTGAAACTAAGAATCGTTGTGTTTTTGTTAGCTTAGAATGAACTCTTCATATCTACTGTACATAGGGAGCGGGTCCTCTCCGTGTTTCTAGAGTAGCCCAGAATGGACAAAGCAAACACTGGCTCTAGCAAGAGCCTTTCACATTTTTATGTTACCTGAAGGCTGCCGTAGTTCTCCAACACGTTTGTGAAACTGCTCTAACATGAGCCACAGAGTACAAAACCGTGGTACTGCCAACCACCATCTGACTTCCGTTGCTCCTAAAGTAGTGTTAATATGGTAAGGATGGCCTCTGAGCGAGGCAAACAGCGTTACCACATTTTTGCACTCGGTGGCTCACGTTACCGTCGTCTTAGAAAGGGAGAAGTGAGCGGAGGGGTACTCAGTAGGTTGCAACCACACCACTAGATTCCACCAAATCCTACACACTGTACCTTTTAAACAAGTAATACTTTTTTCAATTTGGCATTTTTGTAATGAAGCACTTTGTTGATATAATGAAGCTCTCAGTTTTGAAAACAAAAGATGAGGCTTGACATAAAAATACTGAGCAAAATAAACAAGCATAATCAAATAATTGGGGAACCAATGTGTTTATTAACTTCTCCTGTTGATAAAGAGTGACACAATAGGAGTATTTTGGGGATATTCATCCTACAGCTGAACATTTGGTCATAATATATCATGGCTCTAATGACACAGCAATAAAGGTTAAGGATAAATAAAGGTTTGGTAATCATAACACACAGAAAGAAAAGTCTACACTCTATACTATAGGACATTTTTTTTGACAAACAAAAGTGTACAATACATGTTTATTTCTATTTAATGCTATAATGGCATTCAGAGAAATGTCACACAAAGTATAGACTCTTTTTCCGTGATTCCTTTCTGGTAATGCTGCCTAATAAAAATGTATATGTGCAGGTGAAATAAAAACATTGCAGTGATTCAATGACACTTTGTACTTTTCTTCATTGGTGTTGAGTCCCTTTGTGCTCTGTATTCTCTGTCAGAGAGGTGATTTTCCTTCGCGGGGTCGTCTCAACCCTCCACGTCCTGAAGTGAGATGTCTGTCCTGTTGGCACGAAACGGACAAACAACTGATTCTGTGAGTCCAACATTGCATTACAAGATATATGTGTATATATATAGCTATTGTACAACATCCCCATTAGTAGTTACTGGATGATCGAACAAAATATCATATAGTAGAAGGAGCAACAATGGTTCATTTCACACAAATGCAACAGGCTTCTAGGGTGAAACAGTGCACTCATTCAAGGGCTATTGCATCTATGCTTCTTTCTAAAGACCTAATAACCTTTACTTTGCAAATGCTTATCCAACAAATGGAACAATCCTTTGATTGTATTGTTGATATAGGTGATGAACTTAACATCGTAGTGGTACTTATTTCATAGAGAAGACATGCGTTGTAGCCCTTGAAAAAGTGAACACTGTGAAACGCACTGAATCGGAGGTGAGCTCACCTGAACTACTGAGGCGTTTATTCCAATTGGCTGTGGTTCATAAAACATACAAGCAGGAGAAAAATATAAGCAGCATGTCACAAACATCACAACCACAGGCCAGTATCTTTTCATAGAGACTAATTTATACTCACACTTCTGCTCAGGATGCAGCAATGACATGCAGTAAAGGAATAGAAGGGGAGGACATGATGCAAAACATGTTAATTAATCAATACTGTCTTTTTTTGTTGAAGTGGAATATTTCAGGAAGCATTTGTATGCAATTGTATGCAAAAAGACTGCACTGACCGGCAGGTTTTGGGGACATCAGAGTCAGAGGAAGTTCCACAGTGACATCGCTGAAAATGAAAGAAATATACAGAATAGTCATTTATAAATTATTTACATTAATAACATGTGGCCGCAGATGAAGGAGAATCAATATTTACCTTCCTGTTAGGCCACCCAGCAGGCTTTTGGTGAGAGAGAACACAATAAAATAAACCTTTAGTCTGCACAATTTAAAGTACGAAGCGTGATATTTATTATTTATTATTCTATTCAGTTGAGCCTTACCCTCCTCCGCCAACCATCAGGTTGACCTTGACTTTATAGGAGACGACGATTCCCTGCATCTCCTTATCTCCTTGACTCCTGTGAGGAGACAGGAATAGTTTACCTTTCAGAGCTTGAGGATTTGATCTAAGACACGATAAGTGGATGACACATTGGAGTGTTGTATCACCACCACCTCCACCACCACCTCCACCACCACCACCACTCAATAAGAGGATGAAAACCTGTCCTGGGCTCACTGTAAGCCCTTTGATGAGGGACTTACAGGGTGGTGGATGCTAGGCTGGTGTCCTCGTCTTTTAGTCGTCCGTCCACTGAAAGACCCCGCTTCTCTTTGTTATTGGCCAGCAGGGGGGTTATTTGGAAGGACTTCTCCAATGTGGAGTTGGAGTTAATTGTCTCCCTGTTAAGAGCAATGAAATACAGAAACAAGTCACTTAATTTTTCTCAGTGGTAGCTATATTGATTAAATGTAATGGTATGGAAGAAAATGTGAGAATATATTTAGTATTTCCAGATATTTAATGTGGCAGAAATTCACAAGTTAATTAAATTGAATCTGAAATCTTGCTAATGAGCCTCTTTTGATGCAGGGAAAATCTTACCCAAACTCCTCAGAGCAGACTGCCTTGGTGTAAGTGTCAGATGAGTAGAGCACCACGTTTGTTAGCTGCTCAACTAAAAGAAATAATAGGTAATAGTTAGAATGATAAGTTAAAATGTATGACTCTTGAATATATATACACACATACAGATATTTTAACCCTTACTTATATTGTTTTACTCTCTTCCTTCTCTTATGAGCTACACACAAACACAATTTATTGACTTCAATCTTCCCTCGCTGCTCACCTGAGACTTGGATTTTCTTCACAATCTTGTTGGTTTCGTTGTTGACCTTTACCTTGACGGTGATTGGGTCTCCATGGTAGTAAATCTAAGTAAAAGAATAATTTATTTGGAATAATTATAGCAATAGTTATGTGTGCCAAAAATACAGTATGTAGACATTAGTGTACCTCTTTTTCAAGGGAGGCCTCCAAGTGACAAGGTTTGTCACTCATCATAAACTGCTTGGCGATATCAGCCTTGGGTCCGGACTTGTTGGTAGCTGGTGCAAATTGTATTTTGCGAATCATCAGACGACACGTGTCCCTATGACCACAAAAGACACACACAAAGATAGTCAGTCAGTTATCCCTTTTTATATGTGCTTTAATGCAATACAAGATTGGGCTGACAGTGTGGTTTGACTGTGGGCATACATACTTCTTTTCAATGACTTCATCAGGATTATTGGCTGCATTGGCAATGTATCCTTTAACCTCAAAGTCCACACCACAAGCCTACAGCAGAACAAATAAATCATTTGTTTGTCAGACATTTAAAGTATAAGAGTGAATGAAAAGAGATAATGAAAATGGATGGTAGTAGTACCTTGCCAGCATCATTTGGCGCAGGCTGTAGTGAGACTGAGCATGGGAGATTTGTTGGCATCTGAAACGATTAGAAACAAGGCAACGTTTTAAGATGACTGGAAAGTAAAAGCGAAGTAATGATCTGTGGTTGATCAGTATGATATTTGACTGAAGGACAGGTTAATATGTTAAATAAAGAGTGAGTTATAACTCCTCACCTGGAAGGAAAAGGGACATCCTTGCTCTCCAACTTTCTTCATGAGGGATTCCTGCATTGGTGTTCTGGTTGTGTTTTCACCTGTCGGTGGATACACCTGAACGCGCTGTATCCAGATGTCTCTCCTGAAGGACAGCCCAATAACATCCAAGTCGTCGCTTCCATAGCGGAAGGCGCAAGCAAGGTAGACAAACACTGCAACGGAGAGGGAAATATTTAGTGTTGTCTTTGTGTTGCATAAATTTAGTTTCTATAACTTGTATTGATTTAGACAGCAATACCTTTTTTGCCGTCAAGACCAGAAGGGTCCACTTTAATAATACCGTCTGCAAATGAGAGGAAAAGCATTAGCATTAGATTACACATATACTGTGTGTGTTTATACATCGTCAAATTTGCACAGAGACAATTGTGCCACGCACCAACTACTTCCACTGAATCCACATGGTCCACAAAGTCTCTCTTCCCCAAGTACAGGGCAATCTGAGAGAAACCGAGAAAAGCAGAGAAGGAAACAGTCACTCCTCCGCCAAGGTTACAAGAGTTTGGAAGTTATTTCTGGGAGCTGGAATAGCTACATACAAAATGCACTCCTCCCTATGACCAAGAGGTGCCCTGTAATGACTATATTATAGAGGCCACTTACATGTCCGTTGCCGCTGGTCTTCTTAAATACCCTGAAAAGAGAGAAAAAAGAGAGACTATTATTTCATACTTTAACACTTGAATGTATTTAATTTGTTACCACTTCTGAATTGGTCTTATAGGCAATAGTCTTGTGCACCAACCACCTCCCATAGTTGTCATTTCCAATTATAGGATAGACCACCCCCCCACTCCTGAAGGATTAGTGCTCAGGATGGAAAGGCACCTGCTGACACAATTGTCTAATCTGTACATAAGACATAATTGGGATTTGCATTACCTAGTAACATATATAAAGATACAAATGTCCTGTTTTGCTTAGTATTTAATCAGATTTTTGTTTATAAATTCCATACATAGTGCTGACTCGACTACTTGACTCATGGAAGTAGCATAATCCTGAAAGTATCTCGAAATAATCCTGTGTACCTGCGAAGAGTAAACCCGTTATCTTGAATTCATTATATTGAAATATTTCTTGGTGAACGTGGTGAAGTTTTTCTAAAGATTCCTGGCATTACATAACCTTGCAACGCGGCCCCTTTTAGCCGCAAACAAACTGATAATCCTCGGTGGTGTTTGTAATCCCGTTAAAACTTTTCCTTTGTCTGGTAAACCTCTCTTCAAAGATCAAATCCGCACAATCCACCATAATCAGGATTTACCCTGGAAGACTCAAGTGTTAGAGGAATCACAGTGACTCTTCTAGGTGCCTCTGCCAAGATGTTATACTGTTACATATGAGCCAAACGGGGCTTCGTTCTTGTGAAGTTATTATCCACTTTGATCCCCGCATGGATCCTTTCTTTTCATTGAGTGAGTCAAGTTTCAAAAATCAATTTCAAAGTTGCAAGAAGAATGCAAGGATTAACATTTGGTATTTCCTGTTAATTTTGAGACAACATGAATCATTACTGTTACTGTGGTGTTTGATAGGATACAGCTTTATCAGATATGTTTTTATGGCATTTTTATGCCCCCGTTAAATTGTAAAGTTGTGAATTTGAACCAGTTACTATGTCAGGAAAATGTTATACTCACTTTGACATGTTGATAGCAAAGTTATAGATCCAGTCTGCAAATAGAAAAGATGAAAAGTCAGAGTTACTAAAACACATGATACTGATGGTTAATGCTCACTGGTTATTTGGGGATTTAATGCCATATTTAGTTTATTGTAGGATTTTTTAGAGGCTTTTTACAAAAACGTTATTAAAAAATATGTCATTACTCTTCTTTTAAAATGTTCTACATGATTTGTATACTAATCCAAAAGTGTTTCAATCATAAGGACCACTGATGAAGTTCATCAATGACTTTTGTGACAATCATCATTATGATTAGCTTCCTAATACAACAAAATAAAATAATCAAGAAATAATATTCCTTAATAATCTTAAGCATGTTCTTCCTGTCAGATAGTTTGAGTGGTCTCTGTGCAGTAACTGTAATATCATTGTCATCTCACTATATTTCTAATGTGCCGTTGGTCAGCTCACTTACCGCTCCCTCAGTTCTGTCAACGAGTCTTCTCTGCTGTCTCCTGTAATCCTGTTGACGGACGCCGTGTTGCGTGTGTGTGAGTGCCAATCGCTGACTCCCGTTTGCTTTTATACCGTGACCCCCCCAACCTCGGTGCCCTCCCCTCAGCTTACCCAGCCTGTTTAAAGAAGGTTGTTTTAGAGAAAATCTGATTAATTCATTAGAACGCCACTGTTTTGGTGCCCGGCGTGTGTAAAAATAATGTTGTGTATGTTACTTAAAGGGAATAAGCCCAGAGACGTGGGCAGTTTTGGGGATTGGACGGATACAGACTACAGGACATGTCCTGGAGTAAAAATATGTTGGTCACTTGGTCTTTGGGTTTATTGTTTTACAGTACATGTGCTGCAGGAGGTGATAAATAAACAATATTGTGTACTAAACATTTTGCACATATGGTCCTCCATATTTTCCTATAGCTAGTGATGGAACATGGATATAATAATGAATGAAATTAGCCTAATATTTCCATATGTTTTCTATATTACTGTAAGTAGATGTTAAAAAAATGCATTTTTCTTACAGAATTTATAATAACGGCGGAGCAAATGGCAAACTGTCCGCTTGCATGACCTGGAGGGGAAAGGTTTCTCAAAGTCCATGATGAAAACTTGGTTAAGATATTGTTTTTAGTGGCTCACACTAAACTTCTTTGCTCCGAGCTGTGAGATGCTATTTGAGCCTTGCTAAGGTTAAAGGGTTCTCTTGTGAATGGACTGTGCGTGAATGTTCAAGGACTTCCTTTCTTATAGCTTAGACGAGACTAGAGTGGTATTAGTTGGATTTTGGTTGTTATGGTAGCTGGGACGACAGATGGCTCCCCTACCAAGCCTTGTGCAATCTGTGCTCATGGCAGGTTTACAGAAATCTAAGTGACCTGCCGACTTACTTCTGTGCAAGCGACAAGGCTTTACAACTAATAAAGAATCATCAATCAATTCCAGTGTTTATGATTGTCATTTGGGGAGGAGGCGCAGGTTTAACCTGGCATTCAGATCTTTCAAAAGACCCACATTCATTGGCAGTTACCTTTGGAGGATCCAGTGGCACACAGATAGCAATAGAGGTAAATCCGATGGATTGCTGGAGGATCTTCTCACCTCCTCAGCCAGGTGTAATTGAGTGATTAATGAGAGAGCTGGATGAGGAGTTTTATGGATGGCTTGTCCCACCTTGGCACCTTGGCAGTCAGGAATAATGAATTAGATTGGATGTTTATTTTGGACTCCATTCAAATGACATACTGGGGCAAGGTTTGAGATCTCTTTAAAGCTGCCCAGACAGGACAGCACTGTTGCACGTTACCCACAGCCAAATACATTAAAGCTACTCTCCGAATCATTCTACATCAGTGCTCTACATATAACGTTCATTCCTATATGTATGACTCCAATATGTCAGTGCAATAAAATCCAGAACAGCTAAGGACCTGTGGACAGCATGCTTTATTCTGCTGTAGTATACCAGATGTCACTGTAAGAAATTCAAGCAAACAGTTGCTTTTGGAAGAGTGGTGATGTGTGGGAGCAGTGGCTCCTTTTATGGGAACCATGAGGCTTTTATGTAACTCCAAAATCACAGCCACAGTTTGGGCAGAAAATGATCATACATACTGAAAACTGACTGTGCTTCGGCTTTTCCTATAAAGCCCTATACACTTCTATTTCTCCAATTTGGAAAATAAAGTTCAAAAGAAACAAAGCAGTCTTAAAAAGTCTTTTAAAAACACAAATATAATCAGCCCGTTCTCTTCCCAGGGCGTCAAATAATGAAGCTTTGTCATGGCCGTCGGCGTTTGATACCGCTGCACAAGGCACCTTTTAGCGCTGGTATGAAACATACCGGGCGTTCCGTTCACTATAAAATGTAAACCCATCCACGCAAATAGTAAATGCTTCGAGAAAGTGCGCCGGGGGTATGGTGATGTAGCTTAAAGAGCGAAAAGACACACCAGGCAGGTGGGAGGGGAGGTCAGTGGGTCAGACAAACATAAGGCTTTCATCCAGGAGACCACTGTTCGTGTCCCGTGTTCACAACATTCAGTGTCAGTTTTAAGCCCACCCATGTAGTTCTTTCCTAAACCTAACTATAGTGGTTTTGTTGCCTAAATCTAAAGTGATGCCAAGGTTAACTATAGTGGTTTTGATGCCGAAAATGAAATGACGCCAAGGGGCGCAACAAAGCGGCAATATGTGATGAGTTGGGATGAAAACGTGTTGATATAATCCTTTGTGTTTGTGGATATGATATAGCTTTGAATATCCATTTTTAAAGATTTATCCATAGAGATACGACTTTTAGTAGCAAAACTTAATCAACACCCATTTGGGCTCTCATCTGATCTACCAGGTCATAACCATATACTAGAGTACGTAAACGTGAGGTCTTTCCATGCAGGTTCTGTTCAAAATCAGTTCCTTGAAAAGCTGCCAAGTTACCAAAAATGAAACCTTGTTCTAACTATTTTATCTATAATAAATAACCTGAATGCGTCTAGTATCTTCTATTCTGTGTATTCTATTATTGACATTTACAGTCATTCTGATACGGCCTCTTTCCGCTTCAGTGGAAGCAAACAAAACCACATCTGGGTTGAGATAGTCATAGGGAAACAGCACCGCCTGAAAGCTTTACACCTCCATTGATTTATCTTGTTAACTGGCTGAATGCTAAAGAAATACTGACATGTGTTCATACATTTATTCTCAGGACTCTTGGGGTAGAGACCGGTTTAAGGTTTGTGTAATTCTCAGTCATTGATGAACTGTGTGAAATGAATGAACTGAATGAACAGAGTAAGAGATCTGTTAGGATATGAATGTATTACCCAGTTTTAGAAGTTTTATTCACCCTGATCACCAACATTTCAGATCATCATTGTGATGCACTGTTTGTCATATGATGTAGCTACTGTACACAGGTCTGCATTTTAGTTTTCCACTTAATACTATCCACGGTAATGACACTAAAATAAATCTAGAGTAATCCTATTTTCTGTCTGTCTTGGGTTTCCTCCTTTACAGTTTTGTCTCTGTGAGGTTACATACAGTCACATAAGCCCCTTAACACTTAATCTGATGCCATTTTTGGAAAGCTCTTTAAATAGACAGTCAACATTGTGCCTCAAAGAGACTGCTGACTAGTCCTAATGCATTACGGCACCGTGGTATTACCACTTCTTAACAACACAGACTTCAGCGTGGTGCTAAATCGAGGCAGTGGTGCTGTGTTTGTCTCTAACAGGGACAAGCTCTATTAGATCCTGAGCCAATCAGATATGACTGATAGTGAACTGCAAGTGCTGTTAGTGTTGATGTGCAGTAGTCAACATCGCAGATTTGAATGATTAATGCACTTGAAACACACACTGAGTGTGAAGTCAGTGATACAGGAAGCTTACCTGCTGGCTTTCTGTCAATTATGTTCTGCAATGTGACCTTTTGCCATCTGTATTTTTAGCAGCTGCTACTTACTAACTCAACTGATGTGGTAACTTTAACAGGGTGTTGTTGCCATCAGTTAGAAAGATACGTAGCTGTTATGAGCATGACCAGAGCACTTATTCAACACCTATTTCTTGTTCATGACGTGTCTTACTGAGGGATTGTGTTGTTCTTTTAAAAACATAATTCTATACATAATTAACTTTCATTTACTTTGTCATATTCCTGAGATTTTAATTAATACTTTATGTTTTAGGACGTTTTTTTTATTTTATTTATCCTCTGATGGAGGTGCTTTTACTGACACTGAATATGTTTAATAGAGAGCTCCTCACTTAACTAATTATTGTCCTAATACTCTTTAAGATATTCTGCTCACATGTTATATAATCAAGGCCTGTTTTTTTGCCTGGCCTTGATTATATAATATAGAGTACTGGTATATATTTCCATGGAGGTACTGTTCAATATCAGCAAGCTCTTCAAGCATCTCTGTCATCCATGCCGGTGTCTGACTCAAGTTAAATAAAAAAATGTTAATTAAATTCAAAATCCGATCTCGCAGCCGGAGTGGAAGATGAAAGTGAGCAGGTGGTTCTTAGAAATGGAGTACATCTTGCTGTCTCAGTGTCTGTCTCATTATCCTGTCCAATCCACTGCTGGCATAAGCAGAGCACTTGGTAGAACTGGATGGAGGAGAGAGAGGAACCGTCTTTTTCTAAAGAATGGGATTTTGGTGCTAAAGACGTTTTGTGGTTTAGGTAAATGTTATCAGCCCCCCATCAGAGATATAGCTTTGCTAAAGCTTGTGTTGTTGTTGTTGTTGTGATGAAGAGCTTAGACAATATATTTTTCAACTGCACAAACCAAATCATTGAACATTAACATAAAATTTGGTACAGATATTCATTGTCCCCAGAGGATGAACCCTAATGACCTTAATGATCCCCTGATTTTCTTCCAAGTGCCACCAGCAATGTTTCCACTTATCCAGTGAAATATCTCAACATCTGCCGGATGGATTGTCACACAATTTTATACCAACATTCATAGTTCCCAGATGATGTGTCCCACTGACTTTGGTGATCTCCCAAACTTTCCTCTAGCGCCACCACGAGGTTGACATTTGTAGTTTTGAGTGAAATGTCTCAACATTTGTTGGATGGCTTGCTATGACATTCGGTACACGCATTTGTGTTCCCATTAATGAGTTGTAATCATTTTGGTGATCCCTTTTCATTTTCATCTTTTTGGTTTATGATCCAGTACCAAAACAAATGACATTTCTCATTCAGCCTCAGTTGTATTCTGTGTTTATTGCTTTTTGTTTTAGCCAATGTTAGCAAAATAACACACTAAACTAAGATGACCAACATAGTAAACATCCTTGCTAAACATTAAATGTGCTCTGTACGATATCTAAAGCATTAATATAGCAACAAACAACTATTTGCTATGTAAAGATATAATGGAGTATTATCTACCTGAGCAGAGAATGAAGTCATTCTCCCTTTGTGTGTGTTGTAATCAGAGCTTCTCCTCCCTTTGTTGACATAGCCATGCCGGCCGTGCCTGTCTTTTAATTCATGTTCGTACATGTGAGTGTGCCCCACTCTAGCTCATGGCTGCTCCTCTGCATTGCTTTCATATGGCGGTTACAGCACAGACTGTAAATAAGAAGTGGACGTAGTCACTGTGACGTCACCCAGTTGTTTGTGGACTGCCGTTTTGAAGCCTTGAGTTTGGCATTTTGTCCATTGCCATCTCGGTTTCTGTCCGTCGCCATCTTGGTCTTTTGCAACCAGAAGTGACACGAGAGGGTGGAGCCAAGTACCAAACGCTGAATAAGATATTTTTAGGTGAGCAAAAAGGTTATAGTTAACTTTCATGAACTGAAAACACACTGTGAAAGAGTTAAAGTTCTAAGATGAAAACACAGACAACACATGGACTGGACAACGCCGTGGCAGCGACCTGTCAATCACAAGGTAGCCACGCCCTAAAGCATCCCCTGCTTTATGGTCTATTTTACTCTAAATGGGACCATAAGTTACAAAATGAATGGTGTATGCTGTACTGCAGAAGACTTGAAACTAGCGATTGAGACCATAAATTCATGTTTTACAATGTTTACTGAGGTAATAAATCAAGTGAGAAGTAAGGTCATTTTCTCATAGACTTCTATACAATCAGACTTCTTTTTGCAACCAGAGAAGTCGCCCCCTGCTGGCTGTTAGAAAGAATGCAAGTTTAAAGCACTTAAAGTATTGGATTCACTTTTCAGACCCGAGCCGCCGGCTCAGCCGTCGCCATGTTGAGGGCCATGCAGAGGCAGTAGAAATGCTCCCAATCTTTGCATTTAGCACCTTTAACTGCTAAACATCAGCATGTTTTCATTGTCATTGTGAGCATGTTAGCATCTCCACAACAGCATTGTCACAATGGCATATGACACTATATATCTTTCAATTATGTTGCTGTAGAGAGCTCTCAGCAATATTAAGAAGAAGTGACTACAGATGGAGGGTTAAATCGATGTCATCAGATTGGGATGGACTTGTGTCTGTTTGTTTTATGGGGCCTGCGGTTGGTGGTCGGCACATTTCTGCTGAGTAGTGAGAAGCATGAACAGCAAGTATGGGACCAAACAGCTTCCCACAGAGTTATACGCTCCAGCTAATGGAGAAGGAGGGAAGTAGGAGGGCTGAATAATGGGCGATGTTCTAGGAGGGCAAAAATAAGAAAGTGAACGATGATCATAACCATATGGAGGCTGCTTTTTTGCTGAGAGGGAAGGAGTGAGCAAAGAGAGGAAGGGAAGTTTAGGGAGGGTGAGGAAAAGAAAAACGGTTGGTGAAAGAAAGTAAATATGCCTGCCAGAGGATGAAACGCCTGAAGATTAAGATGATAGAAAACAAGGAAGAAACTGAGCTCACCTGTGTGTGTGGTAAGCTGTGTTTTCTGTTTTGAATTTGAGGGCAGGGGCTGAGGGAGGAAGGAGTAGTGAGACGAGAGAAGAGAGAGAGAGAAAGGAAGCAGTCTGCTGTTTCACACACTGGTGGTGGAGTTGAGCCCCTCGCAAGAATTCTCCTGGCTATGTCCGCCATCTGGAATGTCGAGTCACTTCCTCTGTCTGCCCTGCGCTCTAGCGGGGTTGTCCTCTGCCTCTCTGCTCCCTCCCTCTGCTCTGACAGCACTCTGAAGAACCGCTGGAGACCACGCCAGAGCGGACAAGACACACACGCCAGCACACAAACATACAGTATGAAAGCGAGACCCCCGGAGTAGCCCACGTCCAACTCAGACACACTCTAAATGGAATCTGGGCCTGGAAGAAGCAAAGACAACTGCAGTCATCAGCTGGACTTTTTGGAGGGTGTTCCTATTCCCTTATATGGCAACAGAGCTGGGAAATCATTTGAATTAGTCTGGTTTCTGTTGCATGCCTGTCTGGTTTTAGTGCTGACTGAGTTCCATCTGTTTCTGCCTCTGCTGTGTGTGCGTGTGTGAGTGTGTGGGCGCCGTACGTACGTGTGGCTTGATTTGTTTGTTTTTGCCATTCTTTGTTCTTCTTTTCCTGTTGTTTGCATGTGGGGTTTTTGTTTTGGGACAAGAGGAGGGCTTGTGTTTGTGGTTAAGCTAGAGGCACCGTCATTGCCTCAGGGGTGGCTGCTTCATTCAAGACTGTGCAGCACCTCTCGCTATTTTTCCTCTACCTACCCTCCCTCCCTCGCCGCCGCCGCTGCTGTGATGGTCTGTGTTTGTTGGAGCAACACACCCACCTGGGTGCAGCAACTCGCAACCAAAAACTGAAACAGGGTCTCTCTACACACGGATATTATCAGCTGAGGAGCGGGCTGTTGTTAAAGTGGACTAACCTCACAATCAGCTGGATGTCTTTATTCCTCCATCACAACAGGATGTGTGACCCTGAAGGAGCCAACGGGGACCCAGGAAGTGCTAGCTGGTACAGACAAAGTGATGGGTTGTCTGCTTGACACTTTGATCACGAAGAAAAGGATCATGGGAAAGATCTAAACACTATAATAGACCACTCAACACACTCTGGCGCTGACAACTTGAATGACAGTCTGCCGGCGCGATGCCATGATCTGAGCAAAGTCTGGCGTTAACTTTGTGTTCACCTCATGTGGATTATTTTTGTGAACATATCTCACAACATTGATTGCCATGGCTACGGCGGCATGGTATCATCGTGACATCAGCCGTGTGCACGCAGAGGACTTGCTGGCACGGGCAGGGAGGGATGGCAGCTACCTAGTGAGAGACAGTGAGTCTGTGCCAGGAGCCTATGCATTGTGCCTGCTGTGAGTATAAACACACATTCACCTACTTAGAGGACGGCCAGCTTATCTTACCGATCACAATCAAACATAATTGCGTTCTGTACGGACACCTATGAGCTTGTACTGTAAATGTTATTGTAAGTGTATAACTGTGTAGATCCTAACTTAAAAGAAAGAGAAAGGGAAGGGAATGTGACTCTCTGCACTGTCACTGAATGTTACTTTATATACTCTATTTTTATGTGCTCCACCTCCTTGGAAATACTTAATGAATGATTCACTCAAGATGTCTTGAAGTAGTAAATGGTGCCCCATGTGAGAAGAAAGGTTATAACAGTTCAGTTTTTAGATTTGTAGTTTCAACATCCAACTCATAATGGCGCTTTGTCAGACCCCTCTGCATCACTCTCTTTGGTCGCAGTAAACACGTGTTTAACGAGCCCTTTGCGTCACTTTTCGGTTGCAGTAAACGCGTGCTTAATGTTGTGAAGTAAACAAAAACACCTGCTTAGGATTAGGCAATAAAACCACTATAGTTAGGTTTAGGAAAAAACAACATGGTCGGGCTTAAGACTACTACGTTTGTACAGCGGAAATGACACTGAATGTTGTAAACAGGGGACATGAACGATCAGCTGATTGTAACGTGACGCACAGGAAAATGGGCTCCTGGATGAAAGCCTTTTAGCTCTTAAAGCTACATCACCACACTCCTGACGCACTTTCCCCGAGCATTAATATTGACGCGGACGGGTTTACGTTGTAGTTAATGGAAAGCCTGTTGTGTCTCATACCGGCGCTAAAGGGTGCCTTAAGTGTCGGTAACTAATGCCGACAGCTGTGACAATGAGTCTAGTTTAGTTTGTGTTGTTCGGGTAAGGTATAATGTCTCTGTATGAAGCTACATACATACAAAATACATAGTGGAGAACTGTATATGAATTGTCACAATGTTTAATGTTTAATCTTCGTGCTACTTTAGTGTCCAATGTGAAGCAATTGCGGCATAGCGCCACCTCCTGGAAAGACAAATCTGTTCAATATCTGTGGTTCAATCACAAGAGTTGACGGAATTCATGCTGTCTCCTTTTTTTGGCAGTGATATATTATAGCTAAAAAAACTAAAGTTGAAATGAATTTACGTTCATATTTGTTTTATTTTTTTTAGTTAAAACTTAAAGGATCGAGTTTTAATTTAATTTCAGTTTCAGTTTTAATTGCTTATTTTAATTTTAGTTTTAGTTTTAGTTTACTTTATTACACGGCTTTGTTGAATACTCGATTCTGTTTGGTCAATCGCAGCGTTCTACGGTCTTTTATTTCCTTATAGCAGGCCGTTGCTATGTAAAACAGGCCGTTGCTATGGACGCAGTTCTGATCTTGGACTCTGGAGGAACATTTTTTATGGCAAGTTATTGATTTCTTAAGTAAGTAGCCGTGTAATAAGCGGGATAATGTACAGCAAGCGGGTAATTGTTGGAAACTAAACCCTTTCAGGATGATGCGAGATCCCGACGCGACAGGGTTTATTTCACAACAATGACATTTTCGCTGTACATTATCCCTTACATAATAACCCTGGTGGGAAGAAACTGTTCTTCTTTATGTAAAACCATAACTAATTACCTAATCTCGTGAAACTTTTAGATCTTGGCGTATAGGATTGGAAACTATTCATAACATTTCTGCAGAATGTCCCCATCTGTGAATTGATTCAGCAGCTTCACTCCCCCTGTCATATCCATCACTTTCACCATCATCTGCCAGCTAAGAACGGCTTAAAGTGCTGCGTACAGGCAGGGCCGACCTCACACATACACCCTCTGTCCTGTCCGAACATCTCAGACAGTCAAACCCTGGCCCAGGACTCCCTGTTTCCCCTCTTACCCCTATTTCTTCCCTGGGGCCCCTGAAAGAGGGCGGGAGCTCCAGCGACCGCACTACGCCGACTGCTCATCAGCCTGAGCCAGATACATTCCTGAAAGCTGAGCCGGGGCTGCTCACAGTGCTCCCTCTTTCCCTTCGTTCTTTTCTCAATATGTCATTCCCCCTTTTAGTTTCTTAAATATCTCCACACATTTGATTGTGCTATCATGGTTCCCCTTTGTTCAGGTAACATACAGTAGCTAACTGATTAAAAACTGGCATCATCTTTGCCTGAAACAAATTCCTGTGACGTGACCGATGGAGATGATGATCTAAGTGTCTCCCACACATTGTATAACTAAAACAAGCCACGTCATTAGTGATCTGTAAAACAACTGGCGCCTTGTTAAGAAAGTTACAGTGTCTTTAACTACAGTTAGACATCTGGTCCTGATTTAAACAATACATTTAACTGTATTTTCCCTTTGAATGTTTGCTCAGAAGCGTGTTGTAGTAATTTGGCATTTAATAACAGAGTTATTTTTGGTTTCCAAAGGTTCCAGCGTCATGTTCACACCTATCGTATTCTTCCCGACGCAGACGGCCTTCTAGCAGTTCAGGTGAGTCTTCATCGCACCAAATCCTCCATCTGACAAGGAAGACCTGCACCTGATTCGACTATTATCAGGCCATTAAATGGCCTTTATCAGTTGCCATAAGCACCATAGATGTGGGTCAGTAGGGGCCTGCTACGCCTACTACATTGTAAAAGTGACAGTGTAAAAGTGAAAGCGAAACTTAAAAGCAACACGTTCTAACACGTTGTAAAACTGAATGAATCCTCATGTTTTGAACACAAACAAAATGGCTTCTTTAGGTTTAGGCAACAAAAACACTTTGTTAGGTTTAGGTAACAATAACACAACTTATTTAAGTTTAGGCAACAAAACGGCTACTTCTTTAGGTTTAGGCAACAAAACACTTTGTTAGGTTTAGGCAACAAAACGGCTACTTCTTTAGGTTTAGGCGAAAAAACACTTCGTTAGGTTTAGGCAACAAAACGGCTACTTCTTTAGGTTTAGGCAACAAAACACTTCGTTAGGTTTAGGCAACAAAACGGCTACTTCTTTAGGTTTAGGTGAAAAAACTACAACTTCTTTAGGTTTAGGCAGGAAAACTACAACTTCTTTATGTTTAGGCAACAAAACGACAACTTCTTTAGTTTTAGGTAACAAAAATATAACTTCTTTAGGTTTAGGCAACAAAACGACAACTTCTGTAGTTTTAGGCAACAAAAACACTTAGGTAGGTTTAGGGAAAAACATTGTGTTTTGGCTAAAAATAACTACATTTAAAAAATGAAAGAGAAACTTAACATTTGTGAACACAAACACAACTACAGTACATGCTGTTGGTCTCACACGGGATGCAATCCCCGGCATGCTGGGGGAAAACCCTGTGTTTTATGTCCCATCCATCGCCCCCTATATCGGCGCCTCATGCTGTCTATATACTACAGTGCCGGACTTCCACTCCTATCATAATTACTACGGTCACTAGAGGTCACTGTCATGGTCTTTTATACCTTCTTTTGATGATCTACCATGTGAATAGATGATAAAAACCTACTAGTGGGTGGAGTAGGCTCATATTGACCCACATCTATGGTTCTTATAGCGACCGACAACGCCTGTTTAATAGCCTGATGACAGTCTAATTGGCTGAGAGAGAAACACAATAGATGTCTTGGCACAAACTGTACACAGAGAGAGAGACACACAGATGGAGTTAGAGGGATCAAACAATGGCTTCCTATTGCCCGTTGTTGTAGGGAGAACAGGAACATGTTTGTGTTTCTTCTCTGTGCAGGCTCTGTCATGACTGTTTGAATGGCATCTCTGCCATGTGGCCGCATGCTTGCAGCGTAAGCTCAACAGCACAGAGGAGAAATTGTTTTTATGTCTCAGAGATTCCTACTCAACCCACACACTAGGTCATTGACCAATGGGTGTGCTTATTTGTTATACGGGGGTGTTTGTATATTAGACATAATGAGTCTGTTGGATGTGGCAGAGTTTAAGCCAGTAATGGTATGTGTCTGTTTTTGATACTCTGAGCAGGGGGCCATTCAGTCAGCAAATGACCTAATTATTCGATGATAAAAACACACACACGCACACACAGTGGGCGAGAGAGAAAGCGAGAGAGTGAGAGAAATAAACAGTTTCAGGGTCTAAACCACAAATCATCTGTGGCTTTCTTTTTATTTAACTATGTCTGCGTATTAAAGTCCAATAACGAGTCCTTTTTAAGCGTCTAACTTGGAAAAATCCTCTGCTTTCAAATGAAGACCTTAAACTCTGTTGCTATTTCAGTTGTGTTTCCACTGTCATCAGTATAAACCTCCAGTACGTATTTTCCCTCACTGGATTTGCTCCACTAACTCACAAGTCTCATGCTTGTCTTTTTGTTTTTCCAAGATGGCCATGGAGATATTTTGGGGCCCATTTTGTCTCCCACTGTCTCTTATTCCTTGTCATTTCTTTTTAATTGCTTTTCAAGAGATCCTTGTGGTACAAAGAAATACTATTTGAAGAGTTCCTGGCAAAACAGACGGGTAGCTCGACTCGAGCCAAAAAACGGTTTCTTTCACCGCAAAATGAAAACAAAAACTTCTAAAAAGAGGGCACAGGAAAGGAGCTTGCGCGGTATTGTGGTCTAATGTGAACCCTGTTGATTTTGTGCATGTGACCGGTAGCATTGTGTGTGTATGAACACAGCACCTGTGCACAATTTAATTTTGCCTTTACTGCTTTGAGTGCCACTGAAGTGTAGCTGTGCGGGTTTTTGTTGGAAAGTTTAAGAGTAGGCTCTCTTGTGCTTGTGACTTAAACATGTGAATGTATGCATGTAAAGACTTCCTTGCCATGTTTTTTTTTGGGGTTGGGGGGGTGTTTTAGACTGACTGAAAAAGATGAACCACAGTGAAACATGACTGTTGCCAGGAAGTAGCTGTCAGTGATATCACCTCTCCTGTTTGATGTAGGGCTGAGCTTTCTACCCCCCTGGGACGCTGTTTATCATAGCAAATCATCTACATGTGGCTTTTTCTGTCATGCAAATAAATACTTCAGTTTCCACGAATAACCACATAAAGTCTACAAGTTGGTTGTGCTACAAGATTTAGACATTCAATTATAGCATAATAGGTCTTCCAAATGTATATTTAAAAAGATCTTACGTGAAGAAGTTTTATCATATTTGTTTTCTAAAAAAGTTTGAGAACTAAAAAGGAAGTGAAGTTGACATAAAATAGCTTTTATTGAGGCTTTGACGCTGTGGACCATCATGTCAGGTATATTTTCCACTTTATATTACACAAGCAAAGAAAGAGCTTAATTGATTGTGGCACTTCATAACGGGCTCATTATGAATGTATTAATGTGTCTGTATATGTATTTCATTACTTTTGTTGTTGTTTGTTATTTTTATTTTATTTATTCATTTATTTTTGTACATTTCCTTTCCCCTGTCATCTTTTATTATGCATTAGCTGTGTATTTGTAAAGTGTCCTTGGGTGACAAGAAAGGCACTTATATTATTATTATTAAACTGCTATGTATATTCAAAAAGACTTTTCTGATTGCAACATCAGTGTGTTGCGTGCTTGTGCAGATTATGTCTCTTACCATCTACAGTCCATTTGTTTACAGTTTCTGTGGTCTTTCCAGTTTATGTTTAAAGCAATGACAAACTGTGAGCACGCAGACATGTTCATGTGATTCATACAGTGCATATACTCACTGACTTCTGACGTGTGATTGTGTCACAGACAACACAGGGGGTGCAGGTGAACTGTTTTCGTACCCTGGAGGACCTGGTGTTGGGGTACCAGCATCCCCACAAGGGCTTGGTCACTCCTCTGCTCTTCGCTGTTCCCCGTGATACGGACACTGGGGACGAGAGCTCAGGTGGGCCCGCTAGCTGTTATCACAACAAATACACTACATGCTTTCATGCATACATAATAAAAGAAGACATACCTATGTAATTTGGTGCTCCTTTTTAGGGCTGCAATATTCACTACTAATTCTTAATATTTGACTTTATGTTTTGCACAGATGATGAGAAACCGCCTCCAGCTCCAGCCTCTGTCAACACGGTGCCTTTCCCAGGACCACCAGCAAAACCAGCCCCTCATGCCCTGTTCCTGGACAAGTTGCAGGAGCTCAACACATCCAGGTACACTTCCTAGCCCACTCTGTTGTGATTGGTCAACCGAACCAAACTCTTTGGACTCCGCTCCAGCTCCGCTCTAACTAGCTTTGTTTGAGGCCGTGCCAAACTAGCCGCTAGGCAGGTATTATGCAAATGTGTTACTTGGTGACATCATCACGTTAAGCAAGGCGTTTCAGGCAGTTCAGGAGCAGTGTTTCCGTGGAGGAGAGTAACTCTCTTTGGCGTGGACTTTGGGCTTTGTAACTTTGCAGACCGTTTACATGCACAAAAACTATGTAACACACTAACGGAAAGGGGAAAAGCACAAAAGCATAATAGGCCCTTTGTTATGTTCACAACATTTTCTCATTTAAATATGCACCTGTAGGAATAAAGCATAGAGAAGGCAACATGTGAAACACTGTGAAACATTCTTTTAACTTCTTTTTTTGAGGCCTGTTAATAAACAGTGTTGATATAATATTAGCTGTGTGGCTTTTGCCAGCATATAAAACTGAATTCTGCCTGTTTTATCCTGTTTACAGTACTGCGGGTGAGGTGATCGGTCTACTCAATGACTACCTCTTCAGTGAGCTGCCTCTTGACATTGAGAACGTGCACAAAGGGGCAACAACGCTCTGCCACCTCAAGCGCACTCTGGGTACTGCGTGCCAAGGCTTGAACAGGTTAGCATGATTTAATTGTTAATGATGAGCCGAATGTGAATACTGGGAGCAATTTGCAAATGTACAGACTGTTATGATACAGTACACGATATATACTGTATATGCAGAAGATACTCTACACTAAAATGTATGTAAATAGATGTGTAGTCATTAAACAAAAGTTCTGTATTAATTTGATCTACAGTGAGATCGACCTGACTCTCTCAAGTCTGGAAACCCTGGCCAAGGTCTTCGACCATCCTAGCTGCTCTTTAACACACACCAAAGCACAGGTACAATACAAACCATGCAGCATGTTTTCCAAAGGACAATTACTACCTGAAATTTCTAATATGGTAACCCAGTTCTATAGGTGATAAAGGTGCATTCTCTTATACATCCATATACATCAACTCATTGTGCCTGTTGTCTTTTATTTTTGGAACAAGGGCCCAGAGATGGAGATAGACACCCTGTTGTGTAAGATTTCAGCTTTAGTCAGCCTCCTGTCTTCGCTGGAGAAAAAGGTATGTTTATGAAGTTAGTTACCTATTCATGGCTTTTCTTGATAATGGCAAGATTCATGAGTGATAATAGAGTGATTTCAAACAATACTATTCCTCACAGTCTTGTAACTTATAAACGATATTCACATTACAAGCAAATGTAGCCAAAATCAGATATTTTTTTTGCTCTTATGTGACACATATCTGATTTTTTCAGAGTAGTGTGGACACAGAAATAAAAATTTTACCAATCAGATCTGGGCCACTTTCATATGTGGTCCTAAATCTGATACATTTCCAATCACTGGCCATGCGACTGTCAATCAGACAAAAAATACTTTTTCTATATTGAGTTCGTACGTATAACTGCATTGTTAATGCAGACAAGCTTTATCTGGGAAACATCCCGTTTATTCACTTTACATGCAGCTAAAATTAAAACTATAGTATCATGTTCGCCAAATTAGTTAGTATATGTTCATGAATCGTAAGAAATAATAAATAATCTTTAGAAGGAGTAGATGTTTACCGTCAATTTAACAGTCAACAGAGGTTTTCCGACAGTAGGAAACAGTTGAAGACTTGATTTGTCTCACCGCCAGTCATTTAAAATGTAAATTAACTCATCAAACAGACAATTCACTCAGTTCATCTGATAAATTAGTCATGTTTCACAAAGCAGAACTCTGAATTAATTAAATCACAGTCACTGGACTCCAACAAATCCAGTGTGTATTTTCGGAACAATGGGCCGTCGGACGGCAGTCCCCCGTGTGTGTGACTTTATAGTTTGCATGTGAGGTGTTTCAGGGCAGAGATCCGTTCACACTGATATCAGATATGGGTCACATCAAACATGAACGTGAACAGTCTAGACAGAAAGATCGGATCTGGGCAAAAAATCTGAATTGAGCATTAACTCCTGTAATAATAACGCAGGGGTTTTCACAATGAAAGATGGAAAAACGGACCAATCTTGTTTGTGATGGTCAACACCGGTTTAGATTGTAACACAAATTCTCTTCTCATAAAGGTATTAAAAGCATTACAAGATGCCGTGACCAATCATAACCTGGCAGTGCAGCCTAACCCGCCTCCTCCTGAACCAACACTCACTCATGTAACACCTGTCAAGAACAACGCCAGACAGCTGCCCGTCCACTCCTTTCAGGTAAATCAGGTTGAAAATTACATTTTATCTTTATTTAATCAAATACGACATGCAATAAGACAAATCCCACAACTGATCTCTGACTATGTGAATGTATTAACGGTTGTTTTTCTTGGTGTGTCCAGGTGAAGATGGTGAGGTACGGCAGACAGACTGTTTCTGTGGATGTGGACACAGGAGTGCTGCTCTTTGACAGGAAGGCTGGTTCGTTTGGTATAGAGAGGGTCTCACATGACAGAAGTAAGACAATACTTACTTTTATAACATTTCTCTTGCTTGCAGATATACTCTATAATTGTTTGCTGACATGTTTCTCGTGTATCAGTCCTTCAGATTGTCAAGTTCCAGAGCAGTCCGGCCAAGGTACGCATGGTGGTCGACAGCCACCACAACACACCACGGGAGATGACGTTTGAGAGTGCACGGGTAAGGAAAGATGATTGGCTTTATTAATATCTGGAATCCACTGTTTTCTTTCCCATAATTCGCTGAGTGGCTGTCATCTCTTTCAGAAACGTGATGCCTTCTGCCAACTCCTCCAGCTGATGAGAACCAGGCACTCTCAGCTGAGGGAACCTGACGTGATCTCTGTGTTTGTTGGCACCTGGAACATGGGTAACCATACATGTGATGACAGTCTCTTTCACTGTCAGCCAACAGAAATGTTTTTGGTAACACTTCATTTTACAGGTCCGCAGATTTCATGGTAATTAGGAGATAATTAGAAAGTAACCTATTTGACCTTTCTTTGGAATTACTGCCAAATTACCCCAATATTTACCTCAAAATGTATCGAAAATTACTTTATTATAAACATGAGTTAATAATTAAATGCTAAAATAGTATATATTCGTTAAAAATAGGGCCCTTAGGCTTGAGAAGTGGCTGCTCTTCATCTGAGGTGGAAAACCAAAACTAATAGAAGACACGTCTGATCAGGCACAGATCTCACCATTGTGTGACTTATTGTCTACACAAATGTAACCTGGTAGCTAATGTCATGATTCAGGGAGTTTTTAAAGAAATTTCAAAAAAGTTATTTGCTAATTATTATCTATTTACCAGCAGACATGGAAATAAAGCATATCAATTAACCTTGTATTCTTTTCCTGGAAATGTATTAAATAAATTACCAGCTATTTATGACTGCTTATTGGGAAATAGCGGAATATAATTATTAAATAATGTTTATAATTTATATAAAATAATAATAATATTAAAAGTTCAGAGTTCCAAGTCCCAAGTCAAGACAGCCAAACAAAGTAATTTTCAATAAATTTTGAGGTAAATATTGGGGTTATTTGGCAGTATTTCCAAAGAAATTTCAAATACTATTATATATATATATTTGATAATTATCACCTAATTACAATGAAATTTGCGGACCTGTAAAAAAAAGTGATTAGGTATAGTTATTGTTATTATTTATTATTTATTATTATTATTTTTATGTTATTATTATTATTATTATTACCATTATTATTGATTTTATTATTATTATTATGTTGTTATTATTATTATTATTACCATTATTATTGATTTTATTATTATTATTATTAATTGTGTTGTTTTGTGTACACAGGTGGTTCCCCTCCTCCTCGCAGCCTGCAGTCGTGGGTGACCTGCTGCGGTTTGGGTCACACCCCTGATGACTCGACCGCCATGCTCCCTCATGACATCTACGCCCTGGGGACGCAGGAGAACCCTCAGGGGGAGAGAGAGTGGACAGAACATATCAAAGCAACGCTTCGCAGCCACACTCACATCGACTTCAAACAAGTAAGTCTGCTTTTTCCAACGTTAAGTGGGGATTCTTGTGACTTAATTGGGAGCATCATTCATAAAGCTGCCATATTTTCACAGAAAAAGATGGACTTCACCAATTTTACACATCAGGAGTCAATCGGGTTGAATCTCTTGGAGTTTGTTAAAGTACACTGTCTGGAAATGGCAATGGGTTCTGTTGGGTTTACGGTTTACAGGTCATGTCATGGGCAGTAATACAGTATATCTGAAAAAAAGTTGTATAAAGCCTTTTGTGGCTCCAGAGGCAACTGAAGTTATGTCATGATCTGATTTGGCAATTTAAAAAAACATTTTTAAAGTACTCTTCATAGAGCAAAGGTTTACTGATAGGATGCATTGTACTTCTATTTTCAAAATAAGATATACACGACTTGAAACAAACACTTGTTTTTGCACAATGATTAACCATGTTGCTAACATATTATATTAATGTTATTGATTTAGTCATTTCTTTTAGTTTGTGCATAATGAAAGAATTAACAATACATGCACAAAGTGTTTACGTAACATCCCAGAGTGAAGCCACACCCACTAACACAGTTTATCTGAATTGATTTGACACATTTCTCCAAACCAAGATTCATATTGTTAAGATGAATAATGCAGCGACCTAACTCTTCAAAACTCATCTTCCAAATGCTACTCACAGAAATACACACATGATACATACATAATCTGAAGTATTGTTCTTTATCAGCATGTAGCATCATTCTCTTAATTTTCTATTAAGAGAAATAAATAAGAGAAGTCAATTCCAGATGCACCAACCAGCTCCCAAATGCTACTCACAGAAATGCATACATAATCTTATATTATTGTTCTTTATTTTCACAGAAAATAAAAAACATAACAACAAAAAAAGATTGATGAGAAATAGAGTCACAAGGGAACTTCTTTGTGGTTTCACTTCAAACAAAAAAATGTTGAAAGATCAGGCATACATTTTAGAAAAACTATTTTTTTGTACAAGCTAGCTGAATATAAACTAAGGATATTTCAACAGACAACCATATAAACATAAAGCATACAGTTTTAAGTATATTCTTACAAAGCTTGTATTTTACCTATTGCACATGTGAAAAGACATTTCAAACAGCATTCACCCTCAAGTAAAACCTTCAAATGCTACATTTACAATAATAATAATAATTTTATTTATATAGCACCTTATATTAAAGGATTTAATATAACAACAGAAAGCCAAACAAAAGTAAGACAAAACTAAGGTAAAATTTAAAACAAAACTGTACAATAGATAAAAACAATTAAAAAAAACATATAAATACAAAAGAAAAAGAAAAAAGCAATAAAAGTAATAAAAACAATAAAACCAGTTAAACAATAACAAATTAGAAAACAATTATTTGGTACAGCACACATAGTATTATAAGTGTGAAGGAACATTTTTCACTTGGAGGAAAATGTTTCAGCACCGTCTCAGAGTATAAAGGAAAGGTTTGTGAGTTTCTGATGTTTTGTCAACAGCGTTCTTGTGGGTGTGTGTATATATATATACACACACCCACAAGAACGCTTGTATATAGTTATGTATGTGAAATGTCATCTCAATGATAGATTAGAGTTTTGATGTGAGTATTTGTTTAACAAAGATGTGAATCAAAATGAAAGCAACACTTTATATTGCTGTAGAACTGGTCTGTGGCTGTTTTAACTGAATTGGGGCCTGACTTTATATAAATTAGGGATGCACCGATCCAACTTTTTCAGTCCCGATACCGATAGCGACACCTGGGCATTGGGTATCGGCCGATACAGAGTACCGATTGTTTAATTAATAAGCTGTATGCCTCACTGTGTGGAAGTGACTGGGATTATTCTTTTATGTGTACGGCAACATCAGGCTTGACTTAAACATTGCTTTCCTAGCTTTGTAAAACAAAATGCAACAAATAAATACGTAGAAACACAATAACTGAGTTGTTATTTATTATTAAAATAATAAATTGTACATCAGCAACTTGGTAAAGAATCTTCAAAATTAACAGGAATTACAATTCAAGTGTAAACCTTTTTAATGCAGCAACACATTGGTCGAATCTTAAATAGGAACTCAAATTCCCGTATATAATGTATATAGTATATAAACATAGAATTGAATTGAATAGCTCAGCCCCATTGTCACGATACCCGATACAGCTATTGGAGTCAGTATCGGCCGATATCCGATCCGGTATCGGTGCATCCCTAATAGAAACGGGTCAAATCAATTACGAAATCTGTAATTATGTGTCTTTGACTGGCTGGAAACTGTTCTTGTCTATCTGTTGTAACGTGGAGCATTGTCCTGTAGGTGGCAGTACAGTCCCTCTGGAACATGAGGCTGGCTGTGTTTGTGAAGCCGGAGCATGAGAGTCGCATCAGCCATGTGAACACAGCCAGTGTGAAGACTGGCTTGGGGAACACATTGGGTAGGCTCACCATCATAAATACACACAAAGGAAACACGGGAAATGACCAGTATCATGGCTGACAGCCAGAAATAATAGTGCATGATTAACAGAACAAAATATTTTTATTAGCCCGGAGGATTGAGGTTGTTTCTGTTGTTCCAGGAAACAAGGGAGCGGTTGGCGTCTCCTTCCTCTTCAATGGAACGTCTTTTGGGTTTGTTAACTGCCACCTGACCTCTGGAAGTGAGAAAGTCTTGAGGTACATTGCGTGTATATACATATGTGTAACACCAAATGTGTGTGCTCCTGTTTCATTTCTATGTGGTATTAAAAAGATTGTCTTTTGTAATGCACATCATGTTCAGGAGGAACCAGAACTTTGTGGACATCCTCAGACTGCTCTCTCTGGGTGACAAACAGCTCGGGGCCTTCGATATCAGCCTGCGCTTCGCCCATCTCTTTTGGTGCGGAGACCTCAACTATAGACTCGACTTAGATGTACAGGTCGGACCAGCTGTTTCTATTTCTTTATTATTCATTCATATTGCTCATTCTTTCAAGTGTTCTGATTTAGTAGCCTTGAGGAAATACCCAGACATTGATGTTGCTGCTTCTTTCTGACTCCAGGACATCCTGAAACACGTTTCTAAGAGAGAGTTCGAGGAGCTCATGTGTGCAGACCAGCTGACCCGAGAGAGGCACAAGAGGAAGTCCTTTCTCAATTTCAGTGAGTTTCAGTTTGGCCTTTGCTCTGTATTGAATTCTCTAATATCACACAGTTAATTGTATAAGCCCATTAATGCTGTTTTACAACAACAAAATAAATGATGAAAAATTAAATACAATTTAATATAGATTCTGCTCTACCTTTGCTCATCTCACTCTTTACTCTCTCTCTCTGTTTATCATGGTTAAGAGGAAGAGAAGATCGCATTTCCACCCACCTATCGGTATGAACGGGGCTCCAGAGACTGCTACCTGTGGCAGAAGTACAAGACTTCAGGAGTGAGTCATTTTTTGTTACACAAAAGCAGCACAGGAAAAACAAGATGATGTGTACATCAAAAAGTCTTTCAGGCGCAGGATGAAGGATGCTTGCCCACAATAAAAAACAATATCCGCACTTGGACACACAAGCAATACTTGAATCACTTCAAGGTTTTTAGTGGCATGTCTCTAGGAATGGCAGCGTCAGCCTGTTGGTCGGTCCACCACTTTGGTCCAGACTGAGACATCTCAACAACTATTGATGGATTGTCACGATATTTTGTACAAACATTCGTGGCTCTTAGACTTTGGGCTTCACACATTCTCTTAAATTTCTCTCATATTTTCTCTTCATTTTCTGTTAAGATGAAAAATAAGAGAAGTCGACTTCAGATGCACCAAATGTTCTTAACCATCCAAATCTGCTCTTACCCAGGTGTGCTGAATGATGAATCCCATTTGATCATAAATTGAAGGCTTGTGGCTGATTGTTTATTATTAGCATAGGTACAGATTGTTTATTATTAGCATAGGTAACGCCCCCTAAACTCTATATAAGAACAGGTGTTGTGCTGTGTGCAAATAATCTGGCACATGCCCAAGAATTGGAGAGATACGACCAAAAAGCTGCAAGAAGAAGAACTCAAGGTGCTTTTAAATAAAGTAATAATAACAATAAAACTTTATTTGTATAGCACCGTTCATACAATAAATGCAGCACAAAGTGCTTTGCAATAAGGGAAATTAGACAGAATGAACATAAAAACAGGGATCGAATGCCATAATTAATGGAAAATAAGATGGGAAATAAAACTCTTGATAAAATAAGATGAAATAGAAATACATAGAATGCATGACAAAAGATGGAAAATAAAACCCACTCAAAATACAACATTTTAAAAGAATTGCAGCAGTGCGTGAGAGTGCAAAGCAAAGTGCAAAAAAAGAGTTTCAGGAATAATAAAAGTAAAGTTAAAAATATTAAAATCATGCAAGTAAACATGTGATTTTCCAGACCACCAGTACTGGCGTTACAGGAAAATCAAAAACCCAGCAAAGGCAGTGCTCTTGACAATCTGATACGGTTCGGCAGCCATTCATCCGTCTCATCAAATAGATTCATGCAATCTCTAAAAATGCGTTCCCTGCGTATAAGGCCTGGACAGCCAAAGCATCTAAGAGCAGTACGTAAGCCATTCAGAAGCTGAACACACGTTATATCATCAAGGTTTTTAAAGTCTTAATTAGGGCTGTCACGATATCAGATTTTCACTACACGATTATCATGGCCAAAATAATTCACAATAACGATATCGCAATGTCTATAGACAATTTGAAATAATAATAATAATAATAATAATAATGCTAGATTCATCTTTAACTTTGTTTATTATGGGTTTTGTCTCTTTTTTGGCAAATTAATTACACTCAAAATACGAGTTTAGGGAGGTAGAGAGAGAGTCTGTTACCATAACTGTATATAAAATGATTTAAGAGGTGCTGGATTATTTACACAATATGATAATATGTGTGTTATTAACATGCTATCAATATTTCATTTTTAAATATCATCTTAAATGGGATCAATGGACAAATAGTATTTCTTTATTCCACAAATGTAATAATCCAATCATTATAATTACTTTAACACATATAATAATCTAAATTTGATTACATGTTTTTTATGTTCCTCAAATTTAAAACGTATTGTTTTTTTGCATTGGACAAACAATGTGTGGACTGGGAAAAGAAGATATGTTTTACTTATCTTGGGAAGAGTGCTCTCAACCACTCGTCAAATTCTCTCTTACCTAAGAGAAGAGCGAAAATAAGAAAACACTGGTGAATCTCAGAAATCAGTGGGTACTAACGAAATAAGAACAAACCGTGGATAACCTGGAGAACAGAAATAAGAGAATAGTTGTTCTTATATCGCTTCCTGCAGTGGGCCCAATGCATCTTAAAGATGTTGGAGAGCCACTAGCAATGTTTCTTTTTGGAGCCACTCAGTGTTTCATTAAGTGCTATCATTATCCACATAAAGACCCCTCTTCATCGTAGTTTGTCTCTTAATCATTTTTCTGAATGACATTCAGGTTTACTGTATTCTCTAATGCGAAATATGTAATACCTACTGTATCAGCAAAACACAACTACAAAGAAAATACCCTAGAAGCACTCTAAATATACAGTTGACTCACTTCTTAAGATATTTGAATGCGTAACTTAATCCTATTGAAGGGAGAGGTGATTGACAGCAGCTGGCATGACCGCTAAAAATAGGAGGTTCAGAGTTAACCCACAGTCTAAAACAGGAACCTCTGTCATAACAGGAATGAAGGCGTCCTTCAATGCACACAGTTTCTATATCTGTCAGTTTAACTTGTTGTGCAATACATTGTTGACTTATACCTGAATCTGTTTCTGTAGGTTCGAGTCAATGTCCCTTCATGGTGTGATAGGATTCTGTGGAAGTCCTACCCAGAGATGCACATCATGTGCACTGCATATGGTAAGATCTGGAGATTTAAAAAAAAAATGTATTAAAAAAAGATTCAAGTAGAAAAGTAAACAGTTAAGTAAAGCACAGACGAAATGTATACAAGCAGCACAGAGAGGTCAGTGCTCTGACACCCGTGGGATCGCAGACGATCCCGACAGACTTTACTGTCTTTCAGAGGCTGTAGCAGATTCAGTTTTAGAGCTGGAGTGAAGGTACTGGTATCATATGAAACTAGAAAACTGAAGGAATCCATTGGTCTTATCTGAATTAAAATTGGTTCTATGGGTATCCACGAGTCTCCCCTTTACAGACATGCCCACTTTTTGATAATCACATGCAGTTTTTTGCATGCAGCACAAATGTGTTATTTACGCTTATTCAAAAAATGGTGTATTTGTTTATTTCTGCATACTGGGGTCCCTAAACAGTCTTGGAATTACATAAATTGGGTATCACTGTGAAGCTGAGTATTCTTTTGTATCCAATGAGCCCAATCACAGCATGGCTTTTTCTATGGTGTTCCTCGAGGTCTTTGGCGTCTTAATGTGGTATTTTGGAGGGATTATTGACCGTTTTTTATCAATTCTCAAATGGTAAAAAAAATGGTTAAATTTAGCACCAAATCGGTGTAACAAATGGTATCAACCCAAATATTTCTGCAACAACTTTTGAGGCATAGTAGAGCATGGGGATGACCATCATATACTTCCATCATAATGTTCTAAGCCCTGATACGCTTTTACAATCCATTTAAATAATTAATTGGTTCATTTGTTCATGTTTACTACAGGTTTATGACTATAGCTATTTGACACACAGTGCTGAGCTGCATCTCAAATTAATCTTCAGGTTCCCAGCATTCAGTTGATGTACACCACTTCTATGTGACATATACTGCTGACCTGCTATCTCCCCATAAAGACCCTCTGTACCCACCTAAAAAAAAGACAAAAATGAGTCTAAGTGGGTCTCTGAGGGTTAAATCTAGACATAGCCAAAGGTTTTGATGCAGCATTCTTAAATTAGATATCTGTGGTCTCTGGTTTTTCAGTTTGTACCACTGCAAAATAAGAGCAACCCTCAAAAAGAATAACGGTCAACCCCTACATCCTGGTCTGTGGTCCCTAAAGAAACAGAGTCATTTCCTCTTATTCTACCCGAGCTTCTGTTCCTGAATAACCTCAGCAAACTATCATAACATAACAAACACTGAGTAGTAGAAAAACAAATCTCTGTCTCTTAAATCACTCTTTTGTCATCTGCCTTACAGTACTGCACGATGACTTTAACTACAGTAGATATTTAGCGTTGTTATCATAATTATAACAATAAAGTAATATGATGTATGGTATATTTGTCTCTCACCAGGTTGCACAGATGACATCTTCACCAGCGATCACTCGCCTGTTTTTGCCACGTTCCAAGTGGGAGTGACGTCATCGTTCGGCTCCAAAACAGGTGCTGTCATTGTTGTGGACACAAACAGATGGAATATGATTTGAGTCCCTTCATTAGGTGAACAGTATTGTTATGCGTTTGTCTCGCACACAGACACAAATCCAAGCATGGAGAGGGCCTGGGTAGAGCTGGAAGGCATCGAGGCCATCGTGAAGACGGCGAGCAAAGCAAAGTTCTTTATTGAATTTCATTCGTCTTGCCTTGAAGGTACAGGTATGGTTCCATATGAAGAAATATATTTTACATAAAGCTGTTAAGCAGCACAGTGCAAAGATTCATTCATGTCTTTCTTTGCAGAGACACGACGCTCAAGTGAGAATGACTCACAGAGCTGTGACGTTCCCCGCTTTCTGAAACTGGGCTGGTCCTTCAAACAGCTGCCGAAGGTTAGCGAGGAAATTCATTTGGAAACGTCTGAATATATTGTTTGTTCTTGAAGTATTAACTTCAGTATGAAATTCTTAACTTGTAATTTGTTTATGTCTGTTATAGCTTCTTCCAATCATGTCCGACATGGAGTATCTTCAGGATCAGCACCTGCTGTTGTCCGTCAAGTCATGTGACGGGTTTGAGTCATACGGTTGGTCACTAATTAACTACTCCATTCATAACATCCCTCAAGGTTGGCTAATAAGTGCCCTTAAAATGGCAGGTTATGCAAAAACATGAAACTATTTAGTTAAACTCTTATCACAAGTGCTATCTACTAATCCAGATCCAGTTTCATTATGTTTTGATTCGGTTTGCAGATTTCAGCTTGAGCTCGAAAATTTTGCATTAAAGGAACAGTGCGTAACATTTTGGGGGATCTATTAGCAGAAATGGAATATCATTTTCATAGCTATATTTTCTTTAGTGTATAATCACCTGAAACTGAGAATTGTTGTGTTTTCATTAGCTTAGAATGAGTTCTTCATATCTACATAGGGAGCGGGTCCTCTTCACGGAGTCCGCCATGTTGCTCCGCCATGTTTCTACAGTAGCCCAGAACGGACAAACCAAACACTGGCTCTAGAGAGAGAGAGGCTTTAACGTTTTTACGTTACCTAAAGGCCACCATAGTTCTCTGACACCCTTGTGAGTGCAAAACCGTGGTCCTGCCACGGTTTTGCACTCAGCGGCTCACGTTGCCTCAGTCTTGGAAAGGGAGGAGTGAGCGGAGGGGTACTCAGTTTGTTGCAATCTGCAAACACACCACTAGATACCACCAAATCCTACACACTGTACCGCTAAAAACATCTCTTTGGAGATGACACATCGACTTGTGAAGAGTTTCGTTGACAACTATTTACTACTGACATATGCTTGCAGTTTTTTTTTTTATCTCTGTGCAAAAGGCAGAAAATGTTCACAATAAAGTGGACGAATTACTGTATTTTGAGATACTGAATTGAGTGTTTTAAATATACATTTTCTTCCAAATCTAATGCAATTGACCTTCAATGTAGTTGCATTACAGTCAGTGTCGAGCTCAATGGAAATCATGCTGAAACTATCTGGATGGATAGGTTGCAGGTCGTGTTTCAGCGTGAACTGTGTTATTGATCTAATATTGTTTTTTAGGTGAATGCTGTGTGGCTCTGCGCTCACTCGCCGGTGCGTCGGAGCAGTTTGAGACCTTTTTGAGTCACCGAGGCGAGGAGATGGGCTCCATAAGAGGACGGGTCAGGGTTCATGTGCCCAAGGACAGACGAGGAACTCGGGAGAAGACCTATGGTGGGTTCAACCGGAACTGGTCTTCCCGTACTCTATGCCTTGCTTGCACTATCACTTCCCACTAAACTTTCATCTCCACTGTCACTGCGTCCTTTGACTCTCCCGTGAGTCTCACATTGCTTCCTCTATTTGGTTCCTCAATGATCCCTGGCTTGGCTTTACACTTGCTGGTATCTATCGACCGCTTCCTCTTTTGGCTCCTGATTGACTGACCCTGACCAGATGCATCCTGAGACACTGAAATAGGACAGATGAGTATTATGTTGCCAGGTCAGGCTCTTCAACTACACACACAAACACCACTATGCCGTGTGATTGCGAACTGGCATGGCCTTTGGCCCACACGCACCACACAGACTTTGAGGAAGTCTTGCTCATTATGAAATGTGTTGATTTCTTGTGATTTGACTTTTTCAGAGTGGTTCTATTTTGAGAAAGGTGATAAAGGTCCTGGGAGGGGACACATGTCTCCTGCATCTACACGGGCCCCAATAAACAGGTGAGGACCTCTTCATGTTCTTTGAAAAATGTACCCAGTCCTCAGCAATATCACTGATGAGTCACATACCCTCTTTTTTTACAAATCCTTTTTGAGCTTGTGAGCACACTTTACCTGCTGTGTTATGCTTCTGTGCATAACCAAGCTCAAAGGTAGACTCACTTTCCACTGCATACTTTTACTTTTGAAAAAAAACAACTTTAAATTTGTTCCCAAATCCTGTGAATTGTGATATAGTAGATATTATCTACATCATACTGAAAACTATGAATGTTTTTTTTATGCTATTACTTGCTTTTTCAATGCTGCTGTGTACTGTTTTGATGTCTGATAAGCCTTTAAATTCATGGTTTCATACTCAAACTGGACTCCTTAGATTGTATTTCATCTTCTCTTGAAACCGTCAGCCACGAAAGGAGCTGCGAGGGCAAGAGAGCAGCGTCAATGTGCTTGTTTTTGCCACCGACAGGCTCAGATTGTTATTATAAGTGTCTGACAACATTATAGAAAGGAGAACAGAGAAATAAAACCGCAAAAATAAGCACTTTAAGTGGACACTTTTAAATGACAGCTTGCCCCAATGGCACCATATTGCAGTCCGTGAGCAGCTGCTGTCTACAGCGCTCTCCCTCAATACTGGACCATTTTCAGAAATTGTTGTCGCTATTAGTCAGTTAGACACAAAATCATGGGAAAATAGGGTCCGGGTTGAAAAATAGAAGTTACCCTTTAACAGCGATTGTTAGAAAACACATTAAGAACTCTCGCAAAGAAAGTGAGTGAGAGTTGAGGACACATTGTTAACATTGAATTGTTGGCAAATTCAAAACATTGCAGGTCCTTGGCAGCTCCTCCCAAACTAACTCCAAGCAGCTACACCAATCCAGCCTACTTCATCTTTGAAGGAGTGTCGGTGCCACGCAGGGTAGAAGAGGCACTCCCTCAGCGACGGGACCCTCAGGTGATCTGGTCTGGAAATGAGGCCTTGCAGCTCCCAAAAATCTCAGGACGTCAGGGCTTCGACAGAAGACCCTGTCGCAGATCAGACTTTACGGAGATTGAAATACCAGCCGTCCTGCCCCAGTACACTTCAACCAATGACCTTCACACGCCCCAAACCAACTCCTCCTATCAGCTTTTCCCGGCCAAAAACCCATCTCCCATACCTCCACCCTCAAGTAACGCCTTGCCACAGTACCAGGAACAGACCTCACAGCCCAGAGACAAATACCAAGGTAAAAAAATAGTTCAAGACTCCATACTGCCCGAGAAGAACCTGAGGAATTTGTATATGAATCACTCAGCAATCATCAGGGAAAAAACCAGAAGGGACCAACATCAGACCAATCCTGTCCGGGCAGCCAAGGTGCCATCAGCTTTCCCCTACACCCCCACTCACTTAGCACACTCTCAGGCCTCTGCTCCCTGGATGGTGGACCAGCAGCCCCCTGGACGTACAGGAGACAACTCCCTCACTGCTTTGCAAATGGCCAAGTCCCTCAGCGAAGTTGACTTCTTCCCCACAGTGCAGAGAGGCCCGTCCATACCCAACCATAGGTCAAGTTATAGAAATGGCCCCTCCATGCATGGAGATAGAGGCTACAGCTGGGAGAAAGAGGTAGGACACTGCTCTCAAAGACAAGTTTTAAAAAGACATGACTCCTGGCTCTCTGTAAAAAAAAAAAAAAAATCGGTCTGCTTTATCTCAACGTAGGTGTCCGTGCTCCAAGGTGCACCAGAGACCGTGCGGGAGCTTCTCAGTGCTCTGGGTCTTCAGAAATACACCCTGGGACTCAGCCTTAATGGCTGGGATGATCTGGATTACTTCAGGTAAAATCAGTGCTCGAAGGACGGCACTTCAACATTTTACTCTTTGGCGTACCGTGACTTTTTCTTGTGCACCGGCACTTCTCACAAGCTGCCTTTACACCTTTCTGCCCTCTCCATATCCGGTTATCTGGGAGATTCATAACGGCGAGGCACCAGCATTTCTGCATCACGCCTTATGCCGTATAAACATAAAAACAATGTGGGGAGCATCTGGACGAGCAGACACACAGCACAGGGGAGGTGGGGTTTGAGCGAGGGCGCTGTTATTTATCGATACAATGTTCACATCCTTTTTGTAAAAGAATTAGTCAACTGTTCGTCATAACTTTTTTTATTTGTGAACATTATAATTAATGAAACATTATTTAAATATTTGATGAATCTGAATGCTGTGATATGTGTAAATAATAAAATAATCATTTAACTAGTAATAATAATGGTCCAAAACAATGTCAAATTGCATAGTTTTAAGTCAAAAAACTTGAAATGTTCTTGGGGGAGGATCCCAAAACCCAATATCTCCTAGTATTTTTTATTCACTGTAGAAATTCACAATGTGTCTCTTTCTGCTGCTGCATAATATGTAGGAGTATCCTGACTGGGACACTGCTCCTAAAACCTGAATGACATCCGACTATAGGCTGCAAATAACGCAGGAAATCACTTTAACTGTTAACACTAAACACACCACCTTAACCCTAAAATGTTCAAGTTGGTATATTATTGGAGTATTATAGACTTACTATAGAAGATGCATGACCCAAGTATAATAATATAGCAATACAATCAGAACTGATTATGACTGACACAGTATAACGTGCTTAAAGAAATAATGAATAAATAGGAATAAGTCGCAACAGATTGCTGATACCGGTCAATACTTAAAGCAACATGTGAATAAAGGGAGAGCTGGCACTTATTATTTTCCACTTCAAGCACTGGGTAAAATGATTTTGGATAACACGTTCCACAAGTCGTACTTCATAGACAGACACAAATAATGTGGCTACAGTTGCTACACAGACACAGAGGAAGTTATATTTGTCTGTAGAAATAACCTCGGCATTCACGAGACAGTTGCAGTAATCTGTTGAAGGTCAAATTACTAGCGTGCATGTGACAGTCATGGTCATCTGAGAGAGGACTGAACATGTCAAGCAGTTCAGAGCTTCACTGGGGCACCAATGTTACAATAAATCCAGTCGTGTTGTGTTGATATAAAGATGTTGGCCAACGTGTACTTACAAAGATTTACTGGACTATGCATGATGTTATAAACTTTACAAACTACGTAATAATCACTATGAATTGCTATTGAATTTCCAGTCAGGCTTGATTCAGTGCAGTGGCTAACCTTCGGGTCTGAGAAGTGAAGCTAACGCAGAAGTACTTGAAACCTGCATTCTCTCTAACAGCCAGCAGGGGGCGACTCCTCTGGTTGCAAAAAGAAGTCTGATTATATAGAAGTCTATGAGAAAATGAGCCTACTTCTCTCTTGATTTATTACCTCAGTAAACATTGTAAACATGAGTTTATGGTCTAAGTTGCTAGTTTCAAGTCTTCAATACAACATGATGTTAATTTAGTAAATTATGGTCCCATTAAAAGTCAAACAGACCATAAAGCAGGGGATGCTTAAGGGCAGGGTTACCTTCTGATTGATAGGTTGCTACCACGGCTTTGTCTGGTCTGGCTGTTGTCTGTGTTTTTGTCTTACAACTTTAACCCTTTCACAGTGTGTTTTCAGTTCATGAAAGTTAATTATAATCTTTTTGGTCGCCTGAAAATGTCTTATTCAGCATTCAATAGTACTTAACTCCACCTTCCAGTCAGTTCTGGTTGCAAAAAATCAACATGCCGACGGCCAAAATGCTGAACTTGAGGCTTCAAACAGCGGTCTACAAACCAATTGGTGACATCACAGTGACTGCGTCCACTTCTTCTATACAGTCTATGATTCAGTGTCATTTCTCCTCTCTACAGTGGCATCACTGAGGAGGATCTACGCGCCGCAGGAGTGACGAACCCTTCCCACCGACGCAGAATCCTCGAGAGCCTGCCCAGAAACTGGAACTGACACACAGAGATGATAAACGTTGCTGGTACGAAAGCCTCGCAGTCCGCTCAATTAGAACTGGAAAAACTGTTAGAAACCGAGAGCCGAAAGGAGGACAGACTGATCGGATATCAATCCCAACAGCTGGACTTTACTACAGCCCTGCCGCCTGCTCATTTACTCGATCAATACTGTAACAATAGTTAGTCTGTGTCAACACAGCAAAGGGAACATAACGCAGGATGCACTTGTCGCACAGTCTGCTTTTTTCATCCATCCATCTTGACGGATAATGAACGCGGTGGGTGATATATGAATGGAAAACCTTTATGTGTGTCTCCTGTTTCTGACACAAATATTGATTATGATATCAAGGTCTCATTGATTTAGCTTTGAATGATTTTTAAATGACTATAAAAACATAGTCCTTCAATTTCCAGTGTTCACTCAAGGCTAGTGTTTACCATTCATCCCTCCTACTGTGTGCTCTCCATTACTCTGCTATTATTGAGCCTGGATCTGAGCTTGTAAAAGCCCTCTATTAAACCTATGGAGCATAAAATCCATAGCTGTACATATCTACTGGAACACCGTCTGTAAAGTTGGTATACAAGGACCTTCCATTATCTCATTTTGTTTACTGTCTCCTACTGTTGCTATCGTGTCACTTAATCAGCACCAATGTCCATTGTGCATGTTTTATGCAGCCTTTTATAAAGTAAAGTGCATAAAGCAACTCTTGACTGTCACCAAGCAATCACAACTGTTATTTCATCAACTGTAATCACTTCCTCAAGTCTGTTCTGTTTCAGTGCTCGAATTGCACCATCCCACTAATGCAGCTTGTATGTTGTTTAACCCTTAGAGACCCGCTTAGACCCATTTTTTAAGAGGTTACAGGAGGTCTTTAGGGGGAGATAGCAGGTCAACAGTAGATGTCACATAGAAGTGGTGTACATCATCTGAAAGCTGGGAACCTGAAGATTAATTTGAGATGCACCTCGGCAATGTGTGTCAAGTTATTCTCGTCATAAATCAGAAACAAACATTAGTTAATTAATTAAAATAAATTGTGAAAGTGTATAAGGGCTTAGAACATTATGATAGAAGTATATGATGGCCATCCCCATGCTCTATTATGTCTCATAAGTTGCAATTTTTGGGTTGATACCATTTGTTACACAGATTTGTTGCTATATTTAACCATTTTTTTGACAACTCAAGAATTGATAAAAATGATCAATAATCCCTCCGAAACACCACATTAAGACACCAAGACATTGAAGAACAACTTACAGAAAGCCATGCTGTGATTTGGTTTCAAAAACTTTTGACATTTGGAGATTTCTGCAAGAATTGCATTTTTCTGTGATTTGATAGCAATCCTGTCTCAGGGTTGTCCCCTAGAACTGAGGTAGTGGCTAGAAGGGAGCCCCCAAACTGGAGAAACTCTCGTGAGATTGTTAAGGTTAGACATTGACCTTGAGTAGTTAAGGTTAGGCATTGACCTTGAGTAGTTAAGGTTAGGATAGGTCGTTGGGCAGTGAGTCTCACAAGATTTTTTGCAAGTATTTGCAGTTCTCATATCAGATTTCACGGTTTGTGGGCTCCCTTCTAGATATGACCTAGAACTGAGGTGTAGCCTACTTAAAGCTGAAGTTGGCGAGATCGGAGCAAATATGATTAAAAAAAGTTATTTTTATAAAACGGTCGCTATATCGTGACAGAGGTACATGAAACAGGTAACCTGAAAAAAATCATGTGCCTCTGTGTCCTCCGGTGCTCCTAACGGCATCTGCAAGATTTCACAGACCGGAGGAAAACAACCAGTCAGAGCTGAGCTGAGATCTGCTGTCCATCTGCAGTCTATGAGAGCCGGCTGTCAATCACTCGCGAACTCCAACCAAACGGTCAAACTAGGCAGCGCTGATCAAATATGAATCAATATTCTGTTATGTTAATGCCTATTTCTCTCCTCAAATGTTTTCAGAATCATCTTGGAGTGCACGGTTTAGCTGTAAAATTAGAAAGTTTGTGACCCGGCAGCCATGTTGAGACCTCTTGAAGGAACGCCAAGCACCGGTCACATGACCGGAGCACAGCCAATAGGAACGCTCTCTCTCTGAAATGACGTGATTGGTCAAAGTCTTCCGTCACGGACTAGTTTTTCAAAGCCTGAAAACAGAGCCATGAGGAGGTCTAGTCTAGTTTTCTCTCAGAACACTTGAATTACAATATGCTGAAAGGTTATTATGGACTTTTTGCTTAATGATGCCAGAAATATTCTGCCTACTGCCACTTTAATGGTCTAATACTGCAATGCATTATGGCTTTCAAGAGTAGAGAGTTTGTAAAACCACAGATGCAACAATATTGTATATATACAAAAAATATATAATTCATGGGGCCACAATACTTGACAAATCCATGGCTAAAAGATTATGCTTTTCTCTTTAAGTGACAGCCATGCAATACCAACATACTGTGTGTTTAGTCAAGCATCATGACATTTTAATCAAGTCACAGCAAGCATAGTTGCTCTAGTTTTTCAGGTTCTTAGCAATGTAGTAGTAAGTAAGTGCATAGAGAATATTTATTTACTCTGGATGACTGACCTTTCCAGTGTTAAACAACTTACATAAATATGATTGCACCAGTTATATTTGTGAATACACAGGGTGACTGACCTGATGGCCAAGTTCATGAACAACAAACATGTGGAAGTTGTTTTTGTCTGCTAAGTTAAATAACAGACCACAGCAGGCAGAGATGAGGAGACTGTGAATCCGATCCCAAAATAACTCTGAAATATTCCACCCAGTGTTTTGAGAGAGAGAGAGAGAGTGTGTGTGTGTGTGTGTGTGTGTGTGTGTGTGTGTGTGTGTGTGTTTTTTTGCTTGCGATAGTTACTCATTAAGGCATGACCAAACACGTCCTTCTATCCTCTGACAGCAGGTACATACCGGCAGTGATGTCATCATCGTAAGGCAACATGCAAATCAAAGAAGAAGGGTGGAAAGCATTGATTTAAAACTCTCATTTAATGGGATAGGGTTTTAGATTGGCACAGTTGGTCTGTGATGTTTTAGTAAATGATTATTGAGTTATGTTTGAAAAACATGAGCATATGTTGACATAGTAAAGTCTAAAGATCCCCTCCAGATATCCAAAAGTTCAATTATCTTGTTAAACATTCTTAAAATTACACATCCGCCTTCCTTATTGAAAAATCCAGGATCTGTGAATATACAAATATTTGTCCTTCAATAATTTCTTCGTGTTTGCGCACTTGGAGGTTCATATGGCTGTACACGTCTTCTCATGTCAAACTCTGCACGCACATCATTCTGCACAGTGAAGGTACATCAAAGTGTAATAAGTAAAACACATTTTGGAATGGAGGGGGAATTAAGTCAGTTATTAACAATCAACAAATCAATTCATAATCTGATATGAGTAGCTCTGTTTGTATGTTGACATGTTTTCCATCTGTGAGGAACTATAAAACGAGTTTGTGCTTTGAACGGGTTTCTGATGAAGAACATGGCCCACTCACATTCCTGACATCTTAACCACAGAAACCCAAACAGCACACAGACACAGAAACTCACACTGCTGCCACCGAGTTGACCTATTCACACACAGACACACTTTATCACCAAACTGACCCATACACACACACACACACACACTGCATCTTTGAATGGGGGGGAAGTGGTCTGGACTAAAGTATATCCCATACTTACTTTTATTTACCATATCAGGACTTAAAGTATTTACGTTATCGCTCCTAAAACTATATCTGAAATGAGCTTCAAAATATTGCCGAGATTCATTTGAAGTTGAGCCTTTGAACTTTCCAAGGAGATGTTTTTGCTCGTGATCAGAGTCATATTTTACATTATATTGTCTATATCTCAATGTAGACCATAAAAGGGTAGTTCCAACTAAATGTGTTTATAGTCTTTGGGTCATTGGAGTGGATATGATCTTGTTTGCGACTGTGGGTCAATCAAACTTTAGTAACTCATTAAGTGACCGCCTCTTCTCACTGCAGTTTATTATCTGTCTCTCACACCAGCACTGCTCATCCTGCATGCTTTTATTTCTTTACGATCGGACTTTATAATTCAACGCCTTATCACGTTGTGAATCTATACAGAAAAGCCTGAGATGACAGTGAAGCGATGAACCAGTTGATCCCTCACAGCTCCAGAGAGCTTTTATAACAGCTGTATGGAATACTGTACAGCTGTGCAAATATTCACTTCTATAAGCATTGAGTGCCATTAAGTGTTGTCATGGGGAATGAGACACATAACACCAATGGTGGAGGACATATTCACATACTTTACTTAAAGCAGCAGTGGGTAGAAATGGAGACTTTTTTTTTCTAAAAGTACATTTTGCATTGCACTGATAGAAAAATATCATCATTCTGGTTTAAAATGTGTGCAGTAATTCAAAGCTCATACTTCTGCTACTGTTTTCTTCCAAACCAGTTCAGATGTAAATATTAACCCTATTTAAGTTGGTAGAAATGGGGCAAATATTATTTTAAAAAAAAAGTTATTTTTTATAAAACGGTCACTATATCCTGACAGTAGTGCATGAGACAGGTAATCTGAAAAAAATCATGTGCCTCTGTGTCCTCCGGTGCTCCTAACGGCATCTGTGAGATTCCACAGACTGGACGAAAACAACCAATCAGAGCCAAGCTGGAGCCTGCCGTCTCTGAGCAGCTGTCAATCACTGGCGAACTCCAATCCAACAGTCAAACTAGGCAGCGCTGATCAAATATGAATCAATATTCTGTTACTGTAATGCCTATTTCTCACCTCAGATGTTTTCAGAAACATCCTGTAGTGCACTGTTTAGCTGTAAAAT
>CAKAOI010049706.1:0-17136 GCA_916701655.1 Sebastiscus albofasciatus
AGTGGAGGACACGCCGCCCCGTCCCTGTGGGAACATCGGAGTTAATGACAGCTGAGCTGGTGATAATGCAACAGAGCCTGAATGAAGTAATCCAGCTAGTAACCTCTAATACTCCGCCCTCTGTGTGTGCCGGGCGTCCATTTGGGTTAAAGGTGTCTGCAAAAACACACACACACATAATCACACACATCCTCATAGTCAGTCAGCTTGAAAATAGTCATGAATTGAGTCATTTTTTGTTGCCAACAAATGTTCTCCGCATACAACTAGACGCCCACGCTGACCCCTTCATACTCTGAATACCAAACTGAAACCAATCCGAAACCACGGGATGAGGGGGGGGGGCACACGATGAATAACAAAGCTCAATCGCAGAGTCAGGCATTCAGAAAGCGCCCATCACAACCTTCTTTTCACTTGGCTTCATCTCAAAACTTTAATGCGTACAGTTGCGATCAGAACCGCATTCAGACGCACACAAAGGCCATATTCAGATGTTCCTTTGTTCATCTGGAATGAGATGATTTTTTTTTTGGTAAAAAAGGGGTTCAACTTTTTTCAGAAGCAAAATGTCAAACTGCAGTCTGAAACCAGTGCGGTTGCTAAGTACAATTTTGAGATGCTTGTACTTTACTATGCTACTTTAAACTTCTACTCCACTACATTTAAAGCAGCAGTAAGTAGGAGTGGAGCAAATATGATTAAAACGGTCACTATATCCTGACAGTAGTGCATGAGACAGGTAATCTGAAAAAAAATCATGTTCCTCATGTGTCCTCCGGTGCTCCTAACGGCATCTGCAAGATTTCACAGACCGGAGGGAAACAACCAATCAGAGCCGAGCTGGAGCCTTGCCGTCTCTGAGCAGCTGTCAATCACTTATGAACTCCGATCAAACGGTCAAACGGTCAAACTAGGCAGCGCTGATTAAATATGAATCAACTTTCTGTTACTTTAATGCCTATTACTCGCGTAAAATGTTTTCAGAAACATCTTGTAGTGTACTGTTTAGCTTTAAAATTAGAAAGTTTGTAACCTGGCCGCCATGTTGAGATCAGTTGAGGAAATAGTAAGCACCGCCCACCAGCTGAAGGAAACTTTCTAATTTTACAGCTAGCTTCATATTTGATCAGCGCTGCCTAGTTTGACCGTTTGATCGGAGATCGGAGAGTGATTGACAGCTGTCTCCGTTGAATGAACAGCCAATAGGAACACTCTTTCTCTGAACTGACCTGTGATTGGTCAAAGTCTCCCGTCACGGACTAGATATTATAAAGCCTGAAAACAGAGCCAAGAGGAGGAGCAGAAGTCTAGTTTTCTCTCAGAGCACTTGAATTACAATATGCTGAAAGGTTATTATGGGATTTTTGCCCAATGATGCCAAAAATATTTTGCTGTCTGTAGCTTTAATATTATATTCCATTGCTGCCAATAGATCCCCCAAAATGCGACACACTGTTCCTTTAAGATACATGAGAAGCCTACCTTTCCCTGACAATACTTATGTACTTTTACGTTATTGACTGAAGGACTTTTACTTGATTGGAGTATTTTTCCATGAAAATATTGCTACTTTTACGGAGGATCTGAATAATTTTTCCGTAGCTGCTAAAATTCCCGAGAAGCCTGAACATGACGACTCACCATCAGAGACACATTTATAACTCAGACAGACTGACGCAACCGCGAGTCCAATCAGAGGAATCTAACACATATCTGGCCAATAAGTTTCATCCGGTTGACAGATGTTGCTCTCGTATCTCCGAATCTAATCACAGCGCCATCCTCGCTAGGGGAGGAGAAACTATTACAGCCGCCGAGCCTTCTAGGAAAAAGAGACAACTCTTAATTAGATCTGGAGCTTATGAGGCCGAGAGCAGCGGGAGGCAGCGGGTGTAACAAAAGGCAGAGAGCCTATACAGGAAATAAGGATCTAAAAAGGTACGCAAGGTCATTGATCATGTTACAAAACAGCAGTGGGTTCCTGCTCGGGATCAGCTTCTGTGTCTTGGCTGCCTCTCACCTATTCTCTTCCTCCCTCTCCTCTCCCTCCTTCTCTCCCTCCTCCTCTCTGCTGTTTCGATTGCAAAACAACCATCAGCCTCTCCTCCATCCGCTGCCTCCCACTGCTCACCCCTCAGGGGAGGAGCTGAGATGTTAATGAAGGCTGTTCTGATGCAAGTCTATGAGAAGCGTTGTACATGGAAACATGTGAGACATGTAAACAGCATGGGATCCATTATGATTCAATTCAAACATTCAAACAAATGTCCTTGATGTCTTGTCTTGATGGTAGAATGAAGATATAATTCTTATTACAGGCTGTAGCTAGTTTAAAATTAATAATGAGATTATGAATCCACTAGTCGAGCAGCAGCTATTTTGACCAATTAGTCGTTGTACAGTACAGCGTGGTGTTAGTTTGTTTCTGCCATACAGTGTTGTTACAGTGTATTTCTGCCATACAGTGTGTTGTTACGATGTGTTTATGTCATACAGTGTGTTGTTCAGAGTGTATTTTTACAGTGTGTTACAGTGATTTATTACAGTGTGGTGTTGCAGTATTTCTGCAACACAGTGTGTTGTTATAATCCATTGTTGCAGTGTGTTTCTGCCATACAGTGTTGTTACAGCGCGTTGCTACAGTCCGTTGCTACAGTGCGTTGTTACAGTGTGTTGTTACAGTGTGTTGGTAAAGTGAGTTGTTAGTGTGTTGTTACAGTGTGTTGTTACAGTGTGTTGTTACAGCGTGTTGTTACAGTGTGTTGTTACAGCGTGTTGTTACAGTATGTTGTTACAGTGCGTTGTTACTATTGTTACAGTGTGTTGTTACTATTGTTACAGTGTGTTGTTACAGTGTGTTGTTACTATTGTTACAGTGTGTTGTTACAGTGTGTTGTTACAGTGTGTTGTTACAGTGTGTTGTTACTATTGTTACAGTGTGTTGTTACAGTGTGTTGTTACTATTCTTACAGTGTGTTGTTACAGTGTGTTGTTAATATTGTTACAGTGTGTTGTTACAGTGCGTTGTTACAGTGTGTTGTTACTATTGTTACAGTGTGTTGTTACAGTGTGTTGTTACAGTATGTTGTTACAGTGCGTTGTTACTATTGTTACAGTGTGTTGTTACAGTGCGTTGTTACAGTGTGTTGTTACAGTGCGTTGTTATTATTGTTACAGTGTGTTGTTACAGTGCGTTGTTACAGTGTGTTGTTACAGTGCGTTGTTACAGTGTGTTGTTACTATTGTTACAGTGTGTTGTTACAGTGTGTTGTTACTATTGAACAGCGTGTTGTTACAGTGTGTTGTTACAGTGTGTTGTTACTATTGTTACAGTGTGTTGTTACAGTGTGTTGTTACAGTGCGTTGTTACAGTGCGTTGTTACAGTGCGTTGTTACAGTGCGTTGTTACAGTGTGTTGTTACAGTGTGTTGTTACTATTGTTACAGTGTGTTGTTACTATTGTTACAGTGTGTATTGTTACAGTGTGTTGTTACTCTTGTTACAGTGTGTTGTTACAGTGTGTTGTTGCAGTGTGTTGTTACAGTGTGTTGTTACAGTGTGTTGTTACTATTGTTACAGTGTGTTGTTACAGTGCGTTGTTACTATTGAACAGTGTGTTGTTACAGTGTGTTGTTACAGTGTGTTGTTACAGTGCGTTGTTACAGTGTGTTGTTACTCTTGTTACAGTGTGTTGTTACAGTGCGTTGTTACAGTGTGTTGTTACAGTGTGTTGTTACAGTCGGTCTGCCTGTAGAGACCGGTGGCCGTCTCTGCAGACTCCCACAGGGCTTTCCTGCAGCTGCTCTGAGGCTCTCTCTGGTTTCTCTCTCTGTGGATGCCGCCAGACAACCATCTGCTTTTATAGCTCATTTAGCACATACGCGCTCTCTTATATACATGGCTGGTAGCGCACGTAAACACAGAGGGACATGTCTCGACCAGTGGCCTTAACAGGCAGCCATGTGTATGTCAACCAGTGAAGCGTTAGAGCCAGAGTCAGAAATTAACCTTTAGAGGGATTCAACCTGTTAAAAAACAACCAAAACATTCAATTTCCACAGAAATACATCACTTAGGACTATTTCTTTTTATAGAAACAAGCCTGAATGTGTGAACGGTGGTCAGCATGAGTCCAAAAAACTATACGTGAGCCATTTAACTATCTTCTTACAGTTACCAGCCAGAGCGGACTGTCAGCCAAACAACATAGTAGGGCTGCAACTAACAATTATGTTCATTACTTTGTTTATTCAATTCATTGTTTGGTTTATAAAATGTCAGAAAATGGTGGAAAATACCTTTCAGAATTTCCTAAATCTCAACTTGTAATGTTGTCAACTAGTATTGTGGAAATTACAGGACCGTAAAAGCAGCTTTTGACCTTTGCTACGGTTCTGATGGATACTGCCGCAGCTTCTTCCTCTGTGGTGTTATTGTTGCCGCCCACCTCCACGCCATTCACTGCTGTTACTCCGTGCTTTCCTCTGCCATCAGCAGTAGGCAGGAGGTAACGTTACATAACCACACTGAGCATGGGAGATATGGCGTTCCCTCACTGCCTTTTTATGTTCCTCCTCCTCCTCCTCCTCTACATCCTTAATTTCCCCACCTTGCTTTCCCGTTCTCCTCCTTCCTTTCTGCCTCTTCCCATCATCATCTCCCTCTTTTACTCTCCCCTACATTTCCAATTCTCTCCCTCCCTGTCTCTCTCCCGCCTCTATTGCCCACTCCCCTCTCCTCCATTTCTATCACATCACGGTTTAAAAACAGTACCAGGACGAGGTAACCAACAACACATCTGTGTCTAAAACCAAACTGCTCTAATCACAAGTTCACCCATCTATCCGAGCACGAAAATACCAATGCCAGTCCCAATTAGGGCTGCAACTAACGATCATTTTCATTATTGATTAATCACTTAGCCAATAAGCTGCACATCACAACTTCCTAGAGCCCAAGATTACCTCTTCAAATGGCCTGTTTTGTTTGACCAACAGTCAAAAACCCAAAGATATTCATTCATTTATTATAAGGTAAGACAAACAGAAGCAGCTAATTCTCACATTTAAGACGCTGGATAATCACATTTTTGCGTAAAAAAATATGTAAATGATTAATCGATTGTCAGAATACTTCTTTTCTCCAACATAATAGTCAAGTTTCCATCCGAATTTAGCACAACTTTTAACCAAATTTGGAGAAAATCTGCAAATCAGAATGAGAATTTCTTCCCATTTCCATCTGCTACTGATGGTTATGTCAATATTGGGAGTTAGTTCATTGTGATAAACAGCTGGTGGCGCTAATTCTCCAGTCGGGTGCAATTAAACTATTGATGAAGAAGAAAAAGAGAGAAGAAGAAGGAGAAGAAGAGGATGCAACGAGATGACAGAATTAAAAAATGGGATGGAAATATTCTGTTTATTTCATATACTAATTTGTGGAACGTTACGGTCTTCTCTTTGCTCCACACAGATCTGATGAAGTCGCCTGCTTCATGTACGTCATAATAGAGTCCTAAAACCCAGAAATGAGTTTAGGCATTTTAGCACTTCCGGGTCCCTCGTCTGGAAGTCAATGGGTTTTTAGTTAGAAGCCTGAAATAAGGTCTGCGGTTAAAACAAGCTGAAGAGATTTTAACGTTTTGTTCTACAATACAAAATATGTCAGTAAATATCACAGTCTCTGTGTCTTAAAAAAATCCAGTTGCTAACGAGTGGCTAAATGAGACTACTAAACGTCATCACGCCGACTCGTCCGCCTTTACAGCCTCGTTGTGTATACTCAGGGTCATGCAACATGTAGCCTAAGGTTAGCATTTCACTTCTGGCGATTGCATTTACACCTCAAAAATCATAAAAGTGATGTTCATTAGTGTAAGTATCATAAACGTTTGTTTGCCACAGAGCTTATTTTATGCAATAATCAAAAAGCCAATGGTAAAATCCCATTTGCTTTTTATCGAGGGAACCCAGGGTGACGCTAACTTCCTGGTTGGCCTACAAAAATACGTCATCCTTGCGTCTGTCTCCATTTCACTTTTGTTTTTATCAAAACATCAACTTTTCCACCTCAGCTGTGCGGAAAAATATTGATATTTTGACTTTTTTTCTGGAACTTTTTTTTTAGTGCAAATTGAAAAAATCCATAAAAACAGTGGACACTTAATGAGTATATGTGACAAACAGGAACACCGGAGGATTAACGGAGAGGCCGTAGAGGTGGAGGTGGATGTTTCCATGAGAGCTAATAAGATGACGCATTTAAAAGAGTGTAATGAAATTACGGCAGAATTTAAACAGGAAAGCAAATTAACAAAAGGATGTTTGCTAATAAACAGTTCAGTCAGGAGGAGTTCATGCAGCAGCAGCACTCATAACTGACCCCTTGTCTATAACAGCTACGTCTATTCTTGCATGAAGAAGCCGTCCAGCGGGGGGGTAGGGAGGGGAGCTAAGCGAGTCTGATGATCTCATGGTGCGTTGAAGAACAAGTCAGAAGTGTCTAAGTTCAGCTCTGCTCTATCTCTGGGGCCGAGCTGTTGCATAACACCAGCAGCTCATCCACGGGCTTATCCTGTCCTCATGGTGTACGTCAGCTGCTGCAGCCTGGACGCCGAGGACCGACACGCCGCCGCAGACGAGCGCTTGTTAGTGCTGGGGGTGGGAGGGTGGGGGTTAGAGATCCCCTGGAGCCCTGAACCCCTTGACCGTTACTCAGAAGTGATGTAAATAAGAAAGACGATGGACGGGCAGCGGGGAATGTTTTGGGCTGCTGTGGAATGTAGTAATCATATTTTAATGACTCTTCAGAAACTTTTGTTCTGCATGACAATCAGATTATTTTTCTGTTGAATTCAAACTGTAAAAGAAGTAGAGCTGAAACTATTAGATGATTAATTGATTGGTCAAAACTATGGAAACCATTTTGATAATTGTTTGAAGCAAAGAAATGCCAAACATTTCATGGTTTCAGCTTCTCAAATGTGAGAATTTGCTTGTCTTACATTATAGTAAACTGAATAAATGTAGGCTATATGTGTCTTTTTTTATGTTGTCTTGTGTAAACAAGCTGGTTTGGACTGTTGGTTGGACAAAAAAAGCAACCTGAAGACGTCACCTTAAGCTGTACTAGACTGTTATAGATAGTTTTTCCACTATTTTCTGACTTTATAGACCCTAATTTCTATTAAATCAAGAAAAAGAAATTGTCTGATTAATCAATAGTTAGTTTCAGCACTAAAAATAAGTGAAATCCTGATTTAAATGAGTTTTTCCCATCACACTATGCCCACCCCCTCATGAAACAATACTAAAAACAGAGAGGCAGGAAGGGGAACAATAACAAACTTTGGCAAAATTAAGGAGAAATGAAATGATGTAATGATACAAGAGAAAGAAGGAGGAAGATGTCGTCAGACGAGCCTGTGTGAGCCCACGCTGAACCAAAAAAAGCCTGCATCGAGGAACGAAACACAAACTGATCAGCACAAAGACGAGCTCTCGCAGCACAATACCTGTTAGGAGGCAGAAGTGAACCAAAGAAAGTCGATACTTTCTCAGAGAGTAGCTGCTGCTGCTGCTGCTGGCGGCTGGTTTTCCCTCCCGGAGTCAGTTGTGCTTACGGGGGAACACCTGACATTCCCAGCCCAGACAGACAGACAGACACTTTCCCGACCAATAACTGCTGACATTCCTGTGCCTCCCCGTCTCCCGGAGAAGAAAAAGAAAAAAATGCCACTGCGGAGCGGAAAGCTGAGCGTCTGGCCGCCGTCTGTCCTCACACACAGCTGTGTCGCTGCGCTTTCACTTCTCACTTCTGCTTGGTTTGTCTACTGTCAGTGTAGCAACCACGCTTCTTCTTCCTCCTCCCAGCCTGCCTGCCTGCCTTTGTGTTCCTTCTCCCTCCTCCTCTCCTCTCCTCCCTCTTCGTCTTCCTTTTTTTTTGTTTTTTTTAAAATCCCTACTCTTAAATGAGGGAAAGCCCTCCCTGCCGAGCAGCAGTGCTCAAAGCAAAACAAAGCAGGATGGAGGCTCTAAAGACAGCACTAATTCCTCTGTAACTCACACACACGCTTGTCAACATGAGATTAGCAGCTAACCTACTTGTGGCACACAACCTCCCACGCCCCCGCACAGCCTATAAATACCCATCTATCCGTTCTGTGCATTGATCCTATCTGGCGCAGGGCGAGCAGGCGAGTAGCCGGGGACAGCCGCGACGGCGGGACTAATGAGGACGCTAATAGGAAGAAGGTATGTGTGTGTGTGACGTACTGGGTCGCCTCCACGTCAACACACAGGGAAGACACTGCCAAGTTCAGATGCAAGTCATGATTACGTTGTCATTTTTACTTTGTAGTCGCTTAATCTTCAGATTAATTTTTACACAATTAATTAGTCTTTAGTCTAGTCTTGTCTTGTGTTGTTTTGTCTGACCAACAGTCCAAAACACAAAGACACATGAGACAAAGAAATGCAGCAAATCCTCACATCTGAGAAGCTAGAACTAGGAAAAATTACTTTTATCAATTATTCGATTGACAGAAAATCAATCACAGCTATTTTGATAATCGATTAACTGCTAATAAACTCATAGTTTCCGCTCTACTATACACACAGTGTCCACTTTATTAGGTACACCTGTACAATCTACTTCATCTTAAAAGCCAACAACATTGCCAGCAATTAGGGCTTCCCCCTCTTAGTCGACTAATCGGTCCTTTTGGTGTCGGTCGACTAAGATTTCATTAGTCCATTAGTCGTTTTTGAATGACTTGTTTCCAAGAAACTTATGAGCACATCTCTGGTAAACACGAGATTTAAAGTGGTGCTTTTGTGTGATTCTTTGTGGAGAAACTCGTTCAGAAAGTCATTGAAGAAACTAAGATTTTTTTGGGTCAAGGACAGCCCTCTACCAACATGAAACAAAAACAACCAGAAATAGTAAAAGGATAGCAGCTTTGGTACAAACAACCTCCCAGAGTTTTGACACTGCATGTGTGTGTTTCCTTCAAAGGTTTAGTCTATAAAAGATGAAAAACAGCCATCAAAATGTCCCTGATTTTATCAAATTGGTGGTCAAATTCAAGATCATTAAATAAACAATGATATCAAACAGTGAAAAAGCTGCAAATCTTCACATTTGAGAAGCTGGAAACAATGAACGTTTGTCGTTTCTGATCAATAAAATGACAAATGGCTGAGAGGAATAGTTCCCGATCGATATCAATCTCATGCCTGTGTGTTATAAATGTGGAGCTGGAGTCGGCATGTGGTTAAACTCTCTAGCGCCTTTCACACAGCCTGTTCAAGGCGGGAAAGTTGTGCCATTATTCCGCCTCGCTGTTCTGTATGAAAGGTACGGAGGCGGAATGGGGGGGATAGAGTTGTTCCGCCGCTATGCCGGCAAAAATCACACACCAGGACGTCATTATGCCGCCGTTATTTCGTTCGTTGTGAAAAAGCAAAGCCGGCGTAACGGCGGATCTTCTTTACGGCACTATTGCAGAATCTCTGTGTGTAATGGGCCACCGAGACGACTCCCTCTAAAACCACAAATTGGAATTTGTGTACGTAATTAATCAAAGATGCATTTTAGGTAGCGAGGTTTGGAGGTGCTGGTGAACTCTGGACGGAGTCAGGCAAGCAATTGTTTTCCAGTCTTTATGCCAAGCTAAGCTAATCACCTCCTTTACGTTTAACGGCGAGAGGTGAGAGTGGTTTTGAACTTCTTATCAAACTCTCAGAAAGAAAACCAAATGTTGAACGTGTCCTTTAAGCAATAATCACAATGACTGTTGATTTTCTGTTCATATCAGCAATACAGATCAGGATTGTCTTCATTGCTCACTTATTAGACGAGTCTGATGATAGCACACACACACCCACACACCCACACACACACCCTCAGACACAACACCTGCACACACACCGCCGAGACTCACTGTTCATCATGCCCTGCACATAAAAAAACAAAAACCGCGGTTATAAACAATGCCTGGATTTCATTTTATAAGGCACACCTGAACCAGAGACTGAGTCACACATCGACGCCCTGCAGGTTCACACACACACACACACACACACACACACACACACACACACACACACACACACACACACACACACACACACACACACACACACACACACACTTCTGACTCTCTTTCACATGGCAGCAGCTTCCTTATTTTGTGTTTTAAATGTGTTTGTGAGTCGCCGGCAGCTTTGCTTTGTGCTTTGACTGAAATCATCCAGAATGCGAGGCCTAAAAATACCACCAGAGGATTTTTTAAATCGCTCTTCTTCTCTGTTCGAGGAGGGAAGTCGCAACTCAGAATTCCCCGGAGTCTCTCCCTCCCGTGAGGCATCGGGAGCTCAGAAACCCCCCCTCCCAACATCTCTCCCCATGGCAACAGCGGCTAAAGGAAGAGACTGTGTTATGCAAGAGGATGAAGATTTGCCAGCAGGCAGGCACCCCTTCCTCCTCCTCCTCCTCCTCCTCCTCCTCCTCTCTCTTACACATATTTTCACAGCCTCCCTATTAACCCTCTTTACATTTGTCCCCATCGCTCTGTTAACCTGACATCATTCCCGCTCTCTTTCATGCTCCCTTTCACACCCTTAACTCTGGCGCTCTGCCATCCTCCCCTTCCCCATCCTCGACTCTTGCTTTGCCCCCTTTTCATTTTCCCCTTTTCGCCCTCTCTTCCAGTCTTTTTCGGAGGCATTTATCTTCGTCCGTGGCTGCAGAAACATTGTGATGCTGCTGCTGCACGACTGAGCGGCTTTCCATTTAAAAAAAAAAACTATTTCTACAGTCAACTGACTCGATCGCTTCTCGGAGGCTCGATGTGACCGCCTGACCCCGCTGAGGGGAGCCGAGCACGAGTTTCCCATCGTAAAGCCTTCGTCACGTAATCAAGGTTTCTGCGGGGTTCACCGAGTTTAAGACTTTTAACATCTTTTTTAATACCACGCAGAATGAAATGTAATCACGATTATAAAGGCCAAAATATCAAAGTACGATGGATAGTATGACCTTGAGTGATATATTATCATATCACAGTTTTTCATACTTTCCAGCAGTAGAGAATATAACATTAAGTCTTAATGATATAATTAAATTAATGCAACCTGGACCCAGATAAGCAGCAGACAATGGATGGATGGCTTAACCAACTGATTAATTTGTAAAAGTTCATCTCAGTTTTTGCTAAAATCGTCAAGCCAATCAGAGCAGACTGTTTTTTCTGTCAGCAGGGGGTCTTAAAGAGACAGGTGCTAAAACGGGGGGTGAATACAGCTATATTCAGACAGGTGGCATGTAAATATGTTCTAGTAGACACAGAAAGTATGAACCTGGAAAAGAACATGATGTCTCCTTTAAAAGGGACTGTGTATAACCTTTTACACGTATAAATGTGTTTTAATCGTGCTTTTATGTCAACGTGTGATCAGGTTGTAACCTAACCTAAAAAATGAGACCTTCCGCGACTTTCTGGGTTTCCTCTATCAGCCTGTAGGCTGCTTTAAATGTGAAGAACCCAGGCCTGTTTTTTATGGGAAAATCCAACAGATATGACGTTAACGCTAACGTCAACAAACGACCAGCCTCCACCACAACTCAGACTCCAACACAAACTCCACGGGAGCACAAAAAACAAAGCTATATCTAGTGAAGCCCGTCTGGCAAGACAGTAAAGTGACTGACGTCGGCGAAAACTAGTGTTGTGGGAGTGTGTGTACCTGGGAAGTGAGTGGTGAAGCAAGAGAGAGAGAGAGAGGTGAGTGTGTGAGAAAACGAGCGAGCAGCGGAGCAGAAGAGAGTTAGTCTAGCTTTGAGAATATCAAGGGAATGTAAGTTGCAGTTTGTGCACAAATGTGACCTGCTTCCTGGCGGCTGAGTGGAGTGACGAAGGTTAACTCCGGAGCGAGTCACGTTATCGACTCCGGCCCAGGAGACCAAAACTACGGTGTCTCCCCTGTGTCTTTTGACCACGGTCGGGAGGCTGAAGCAGGAAAAGTTAACGCTAGGATCAACGTCGGACGGGACTTCGATTCATGGAGAGACCTTTGTTTGGTCAGCTAACATTACTGCAAAGCAGGTGAAATATAGAGTGATATTGTGGTTTTAGCTGGCTAATGGTGCGAACGTTAATCAACATGGTGCCCGTCAACCACGTTCAGTCATGGTGTGTGTCGCCTCACTGTTTTGACGCTTGCATCTGCACAATGCGATAAAGCAACAAGACGCTGACTGTCGTTGAATTAACGGCCACAGGTGTCACTGTTAATAAGCAACTTCTGATTCTTACAGAGTCCCTTTAATTAAACCGACCAATCAGAGCAGACTGGCCTTTTTCAGGAAGGGGTCTTAAAGAGATAGGCGCTAAAATGGAGCGGGTGAATACAGGCATATTCTGACAGACAGCAGGAGGAAAATAATGCGGTTTATTTAACATTAAAGTATGTAAACATGTTCTAGTAGAAACCCAAGATACAAGTTATGAACCTGAAAATGAGCGTGATATGTCCCCTTTAAATAACATTTCCTTCAGAATGTATTTGCTGTAGTTGTACATAAATGTAATTTCTAGGAGACGTAGTTCAGCGTTGCCTGGATGCATCAACCTGTCACGTCCGTCTCCACTCCCGTAATAAGAATGAAGGCCGACAACCTCCTGACCTGGCGCTAAATATACACTGTATGTGTGTGTGTGTGTCTTTAAAATATTGACCCGACCCCCGCTGACCCCGCTCAACCTTCCCGATGACTCACACTCCATTTGGGGGCTATCAATCTTTCACCATCGACCCGTAGGGGACCAATGGGGTCCTGGGCAGCGAAGGACGAGCCCCCAAGCCTCTCCACTCCCCTTTCCCCTGACACTGACAGACACTTCTACTACAACACTCACTTCCTCCCACTCACTCCTCCGCATCCTCGCTGCGTCAGTACCTTTACACACACACACAAACCGCACCAATGAAGCAACGCGTTTCCTGCTGATGGAGAGCAGTGAGCAAAGACAACAAAGAGTTTATGAATGAACTTGATATGAGGCGGGGCCCCTGTGTTTTTAAAGAGGCCCTACAGAGGGAAGTTGTTTGCTGACATGCAAAAGGTCCGCTGATTCCTGTAAACCACCCACAGTCCTCAGCTCCATCATTCAGCGTCCTGCTTTCTGCTGACGGACTATGAAGCCTGTGTGTGTGTCTAGTGAACATTTACATGAATGTATGTAGAAGTCCCCTTATTCTTTGACTAGATAGCTCAAGATTACATTTAAAATGTAGCCAATTTTAGGTCGTATTTTATACGTGTTAAGGCAATATTTTGAGAAACATTTGAGAAATGTTACCTTTTTTGCATTTTGTTTCCTTTTCTCCGTGTTGCGCAAACTATAAATTGATTAATCAATTAGTCCATTTTGGTAATTGTTGACTGATGAAGTCATTAATCAATGCGAGTTTGGGAGCAAATCTATTGCCTCCACACAGCTCTCAACATGGCAACGGCTGAGAAGGCGGCTCATAGCTAATGCTGCTAATAGTGAAAACAACGGCAACAGTGCTGACAGAGCTAACAGTGTTAACCTGGGGGGGGGACCGGAGGGTGGGTGCTACGCTTCCACAACAGCGCTGTCAGTCGGGACGGCGTTATCAGCTGTAACCACCGTATGAGAGCAGTGCTGAGCGGCCGGCCGTGAGCCAACCAGTGGGGCACTAACATGCACTAAAAGGCACGCACAGCCGGCCGGGCTATGTCAACAAAGCACGAAGAAAATCGAATTACCAAACACACAGAGGTAAAGGCTTCATACTCTGCTCAGGTAGGCATTACTCCTCTATATCTTTACATTGCAAATAGTTGTTTGCCGCTATATTAATGGTTGAGTACAGACCTGGAGTCACGACGTGGTTAGCTAAGCTTAACATAAAGACTGGAAGCAGTGGGAAACAGCCTTGTTCTGTCAAAAGTGAAAAAGAACTAGAAGTAGCGCCTCACGGTTTTACACCTCCGCCAACCTGTCAAGTTGCAGTTTACATCCATATCTGTCCAAAATGTCATCACTTCATTTTTTTTTTTTTTTCATCCTGTTAGACATTTGTGTGAAATTGTCATAATTAGCATATGAATTCTTGAGTTATGGCCAAAAATGTGTTTTGTGAGGTCACAGTGACCTTTCACCTTGTGCATTTTGAATCCAAGTGGACGTTTTGTGCTAAATTTGAACAAGTTCGCTCAAGCTGTTCCGGAGATATCACGAGAAGGGGACGGATGTGAGGTCACAGTGACCTTGACTTTTGACCCCAAAGAATCTAATCAGTTCCTCCTTGAGTCCGAGTGGATGTTAGAGGAAATTCCCTCAAGGCCTTCCTGAGATATCGCGTTCACACCAGTAGAACGGACAGACGGACAACCTGAAAACATGATGGCATAAAAACGCTTAGCAACATCTCTACAGTCTAACACATATCTTGTTTTTAAGTAAAAGCAGACAAGATGTTTTCGTAGCGCCGCCATCAGAAACTATTGTCTCAGCAGTGTTGTGTCAACAAACACAGAACATCCTTCTCTGCGCACCACAAAAGCCTTGCTGCAATTTTCTCTAATCATTTCAAATTGCTTGTTTTGCTGCTAAATGCACAGCACTTCTTCAAGTTTCCCCTCTGCGCTTCTCCACGGATCACAAAGTGTTTAAGGGGGAGGAGGACAACAAAAAAGTCAACGCTTGAAAGAAGCAGTGAGGCGAGGCGACGGGATGATCTCTACTGGAGCAGAGAGGTGCTGCGTGGAGAATTTAAAGAAAGCAAATTGACACGTCTCCTGACAGCGAAGTGTCGTGGAGGAGTGGGGGGGAGATCGCTTCAGTTTGTCGCCTGTTAAGCAAAGCAACGGTTTCTGTTCACACGAGGCCCTGATGGTTAGTCATCCCCCCACCTCGTGCATGTGACCCCACACAGCTGTGCTCTGATTGGCCGCTGTGCTGCAGTAATAATGGCAGCCGTCCCACGCAGCTGAGAAACAGCAAGTGTCAGTGTTGATAAATACAGCCCACGGCCTGACCTTAAGGAAACCACACATCTAACCTCTGTCTCCTCGCCCATCTGCCCACCTGCCCTCAACATCTGGTGGGCACAGCAGCGTTAGAAGTCTCCTCCTGAAGGTCCCCTGAAGGCTGACTAGACCTACAAACTGTAATTTATGATCTTAAATTCAGCATAATGTGCATAATCAGTGAAGAAAATACATCAGGGTTACCGTCCTAGACGCTGTGAGCAGAATTAAGACGCTGACATTGAATTAATTATGAGCTATTATGTCGCTGCAGCAAACTGCTCCCGTCAATGCTAATAGCGGACTGGCTTCATAAACATGAGGGGGGAAATCAGAGTCAGCAGCTCTCCCGACGGCCTTATGAATCGATGCATGATCTGAGCGCAGCCCTGACTGGACGGCGACTGGAGAAAAGATGACGAGCAGAGAGCAGAGAGAGGGGGATTCACGGAGGAGTTTTTAAACCAGCTAGGAATGTCTGAATGTACCGCCGGGTCTGTCACTCAGAGGACAGGAGGGGGAACACCAGCTCTGAACTGACATCCACACATTCAGCCATTTTCTCACTCAAACCTCAAACCTCAGCGCCCCGCTCTCTGCCAGGTACTCGACTTGAATTGACAGTATTGTCGCCCTCTCCTCCTTTTTAGAGAGATTTATTCTTTTTTCCCTTAAACCTTCTCTGACAGGATAACTTCGGCTCAGGGCTGTCAATAGATTCAAATATTTAACTGTGATTAATCACACATTTGTATCGAATGTACCTTAAAGGGAGATTTGTCAAGTATTTAATACTCTTATCAACATGGGAGTGGGCAACTATGCTTGCTTTATGCAAATGTATTAATATATTTATTACTGTAAATCATTTAACAACACAAAACAATGACAAATATTGTCCAGAAACCCTCACAGGTACTGCATTTAGTATAAAACAATATGCTCAAATCATAACATGGCAAACTGCAGCCCAACAGGCAACAACAGCTGTCAGTGTGTCAGTGTGCTGACTTGACTATGACTTGCCCCAAACTGCATGTGATTATCATAAAGTGGGCATGTCTGTAAAGGGGAGACTCGTGGGTACCCATAGAACCCATTTACATTCACATATCTTGAGGTCAGAGGTCAAGGGACCCCTTTGACAGTTTTTCCTCGCCAAAATTTAGTGTAAGTTTGGAGCGTTATTTAACCTCCTTCACGACAAGCTAGTATGACGTGGTTGGTACCAATGGATTCCTTAGGTTTTATACTTTCATATGAGGCCAGCGTTATTAGCGCGTTAACTTTGACATCCCTACTATAAACACTTTAGTTTTGTAAATACTTCTGCTGTCCACCTGTGGTAAATAAAAACAAAACAAAAATCCTAATTGAATTGGAGAAATTGTCTCTCCAAGTATATTGAACAGTTTTTTTCTCTGTGCGCAGGAGATGATGATGAGAGATGATCCACACTGTGATCTTCTTCTTGTGCATGTTCAACCTTTTGTATTCAATTCAGACATGTTGAAAGTGAAATGAAAATGTTCCTGGGTTCGGTCTTGTAAGATTTCTATGTAAAAGTGACTCACATACTTATCAAGATGTGAGACACACATGTTCCATCATCAGATTAACGAAGTGCACGTTTTTCACCGTTCTATTAATCTGTCTCTGTCGGCCCCACTATTTTCCGACGTTACCGTCTTAATAATCTCAACTTTCCCTGCTTTGTACTTTGTCCTGTGTGTGTGTGTGTCAGCTCTTCTTTTACCGGTCTCACTGAGCTTTTCTCCCACCAGAATGCTTCTCTGCCCTCCTTCGTCTTGTTACCCCTCCCTGCACACTCGTAGGAGGTTCCAGCAGTAGGACACAAGGAACAGCACCTGCAGACCGAGACTCATGCTGCTCTGTTTCCCTGGCAACCCCTACATCGGGCTTTGCGTGTGCAAACCATTAAGCAATGCCAGCTCTGCATACACACACACAGCTGCACACACACACAGAAAAGCGCCCCCTCACAACATCCCTTTTAAGGGTTTCCGGCTTGCAGACGTTCGCTTTTTTTTTTTTTTTTTTTTTTTT
>CAKAOI010049706.1:17156-59077 GCA_916701655.1 Sebastiscus albofasciatus
TTTTAGTTTTTCCAAACCTTTTTTTTTTTTATTTAATTTTTTTAAACTCCTGCAGCTTAACTGGCGTCACATTTTCCCCACAATCATAAAAAAGGACCCCCTGAGTATCAGCAGCCCCTCACCGAACAGAGGCAGGTTTTGTTGGGGCATTTCTCTGCAGATGACATACATCCTCCTCAGTGCGTATAGGGAGCTCTCCGCCCCCTCTATGTGTCATGAGCACATCTCCAAATAATGTGACGTCCAGGCTCGGCGTCGCTCCTGCGTCGCCACCGCCAGGAGAATTTCTTCCACTATTCTGGGTCTCTGTGCTGACGTGCACAGAGGCAAATCCTGCCGGCCCCCCCAACCTGTTTTTTTTATTTCCCTCCTCGTCATTCCCGCTCAGACGCTCACCTTTCTGAGTTGCCAACATCAATGCTGCTCAACAAAAGTTTCCAGGAAGTGGCTCCGCGGGCCACAAAAGCTCACCTGTGGAGGGGAAAGGTACTAACAAGTCGGAGAAGGTCACCGTTCGTTAGCTCCAATTTGACTCGGCTTGCCTGAGCCCTTCACCGACGCTCCGGTTTGAAAAGTTTAATCCCAATAATTTGATTGATTGGGCAGCAGTCCTCGTTACTGACACATGATGAAGACACACACGAGGCTGTAAACAGTCAGGTCACCTGTCTTCAGGGGGTCGTACGTAAATGGCACACACACCTGCCTCGGCTGTGGACGTCTGAGCAGCGGCAGGTAAACGGGCTTTGGCAGGCCGTTAATGAATGATGGCTTGAACATTTTTGTCTCACAAGAAACTGCATCTCTGCCTCCACACAGCGACGCTCGCAGCACAGGATGGGAAGGCGCACCAGTAAACGGATGGAGGAACACGAACACATGCATTCACACACACACGCAAGACCTTTTCTGTACAAGCAGGCGGGTGGTGTTGGCTGTGGTATTAGTCACCAACGTCTGGTAAACAGGCAGACTTTGACAGACATTCAAACTGAGAGTCTGCACACAGCGAATGGTTTTAGGTGAGGTGGGAGGAAGAAAGTAGGAGTGAAGTGAAATCATTTCTTTGTGTGATAGTAAACTGAAGAGCTTTAGTCTATACAATTATTTAAAATGTTGTTTTGTCCAACCAACACCAACAGTCTAAAAAATAAATGATTGATTAAGAAAATAATCGCTGGTTGCAGGTTTGAGCAAAACACATTTTAGCAGCTTTGGTTAACTTGAAAGCATCATGTGGTCACTGCAGAGGAGTCAACATGTAATAATTAGGGCTGTCGACCGATTCAAATATTTAATCACAATTAAACGTATGATTGTCCATAGTTAATCGTAAATTAATCACACATTTTTATTTGTTCAAAATCAACCTTAAAGGGAGATTTGTCAAGTATTTAATACTCTTATCAACATGGGAGTGAACAATTATGTTTGCTTTATGCAAATGTATGTATATATTTATTATTGGAAATCAATTAACAACACAAAACAATGACACATATTGTCCAGAAACCCTCACAGGTACTGCATTTAGCAAGAATATGCTCAAATCATAACATGGCAAACTGCAGCCCAACAGGCAACAACAGCTGTCAGTGTGTCAGTGTGCTGACTTGACTATGACTTGCCCCAAACTGCATGTGATTGTCATAAAGTGGGCATGTCTGTAAAGGGGAGACTCGTGGGTACCCATAGAACCCATTTACATTCACATATCTGGAGGTCAGAGGTCAAGGGACCCCTTTGAAAATGGCCATGACAGTTTTTCCTCGCCAAAATTTAGCAAAAGTTTGCAGCGTTATTTAGCCTCCTTTGTATGACATGGTTGGTACAAATGAAACGCTCCATTTTAGCGCAGTTCAACGGAATTGCAACGGAATTGTGTTGCTCGGCAACAGCTTGGGTATAGTATGTGTACTTCCTGTCAGCTGATGTCATTCACATACACTGCAACAGGACATAAACTGGGACACATTTGGAATGTTTATTGTTAAAACTGTGAAATTGTCTAATTATTGTAGATTTGTGACATCACAAAGTTACAGAAATCCTGACGACTCGTTTAAAAGGAACAGTGTTTATTTCTCCATGGTTTGAATGTTTTTATATTTTTATTTAGATATGGCACTTAAACCTGCTTTATAACATAAAAGCCATGAAAATCTCACTTCTTACAATATGGGACCTTTAAGTAAAAGTATAAGTACTCTGTTTCAATTAAAAAGTCACATTTAAAATTTTATTTAAATAAAAGTACACAAGTATTAGCATTAAACTATGCTTAAAGTACCAAAATGAAAAGTACTCAGCTCCATCATATTTTATGGTTTGTCTAACCAAAACTCCAAAACCCCAAAATATTAAATGTATTATAAAGTAAGACTTTAACAACATGTAACTGTCTAAGATCTTGCTTTAAAACTGACTTAAATCATTAAAATGTTGATTATTTTTAATTAATTTTCCAACAATCAGATTAATGAATTGATTAATTATTGCAGCTCTGATTCTTATAATTCATTAGAAAATAAATACAAGGTGTGTTGTCTCTTCAGCACCTAATTAAGTGATTAATAGGCCATTTCCTATTAAATAAAAAAAAATTATATTTCTTAATTTAATTCTACTTCATTAATTGTATTTACAACGAGCACTGGCAGATACAAACATCAACAAGCTGCCGTCTGAAATCCTCGCAAATTAGCCAACTCACAAATTGGTTTCCTCTAAACCAGATGTTACCAGGTGTTGGGGAGGTCCCTCTCTTCACCACCGTGGTGTACTAGTCACCCTGAGGGCTGACTTGCCACAGAGCGACGCCCCTCCGCTTAGCAAAAGGCCCGAGGGGATGAAAAACACCGCCATTAGTGAGATACACCTCATAATTAAGAGTTCACACAAAATGGAAAAAGGGCACAAGTCTCTGATAATCACATTTTCCATCGTCTAAAATGCATTTTGCAGAAGGTCTGAACCATTAAATTGAAAAAGGATTTAAGCATATGCTTTTATTCCTCCGTTAATAAGAAGGAATAGACATTATCCCACATTTCGGGATGGCAAAGTGAGCTTTTTTTTCACTGTATTCAATTTCATTCACACAAAATATGGCCATAAAAATTCCTCCCCGCCCCGTCCCAGGCTTGCCTCTCTGTCAAAGTGAAAGCTTCTCCGAGGTTACCACTAATTCAAACAGACATCCCTGAACCGGTTTCAGCCCGTCTGTTGTAGTTACTGTTGCTAAAACCCTGGTTTATTCCTGCCTCTGGGAGAGAAGTTCCCTTTGTGTGAATCTCGCTGCGTTCGAACACACTGTAATTTGAAGGGACCGTACGGAAACACTGGTTTGGCTGCCTGAGCATGACACAACATGTAAAAATCCATTCGCTCGGGCCAACATGTTAACCCTTTCTCTGCACCTCTGAGGCAAACACTTAACAAAATATGTTTTATAATAGTCCTGTGATAGGCTGCCGGGTTCAATGAGAATAAATTGATTCACAATGGCAATTTTTTTTGTACTTTTTTGTAAATAAGGCAACAGAGTGCATAAAAAAAAGCATCAAAATAGACTAATAGAGCTTGTTTATGAAAAACATAAGTTCCTGGGGAGGATCCCTGGACCCCCCACGGAGGTCTGGGCTAAGCCGTGAAATGATTAACTCGCTCCTGACCTTCTGTCATTTTGGCCCCCGGGCAAAGCAAGTTGTTTATCCCTGGTCTGCACATCACAATAAAGTCATGCTCATTACCTCACACAACTTTTTATGTAAGGAAATCTAAACTGTAATCACTTCTCCATTTCTCAAAAGAGGATAAAATCCTTTTTGGATATATTTGTGTAGAGAGTCTAAGTTTCAGGGCGTTTTCCATGGCAACGGTTGATTGGTATTTGAGGGCCGGTGTTGCTAGGAGATGCGGAAGCTATCGAGCTAGGCTAACTAGCTTATACTCGGAAAGTGGTGGGAGAAGTAAAAGAACTTAAAATTACCAATACCACAGTGCAGAAATACTCTGTTCCAAGTAAAAGTCCTGCATTTAAAATGTTACTTAAGTAAAAGTACAAACGTATTAGCATCAACAGGTACTCATAATGCAGATTGGCCCATTTCAGAATAATATATATTATATTACTGGATTATTTATACTTTATATACTGCTGGTTAACTTGTATAATAATATAGTTTATTTATTGATTAGATTTTGTATTGTTAATCAGAATCTGCAAAATAACTTAAGTTATCAAAAAAATGTAATGAATTAAAAAAAATACAATATTTCCTTCCAAATTGTAGTGGAATAGAAGTAAAGTAGCAGAAAATGGAAATACTTAAGTAAAGTGCAAGTACCTAAAAATTGTCCGGACATTATCCCAGAATTAAAATCACACAACACAGCGTGACGTACAAAGTGACGTGCAAAGTAGCATACATTGTAGCGTATATTGTAGCGTACAATGTAGCGTACAATGTAGCGTACGATGTGGCATACAATGTAGCGTAAAAGTAGCGTACAAAGTAGCGTACAAAGTTACATACAAAGTAGCTTACAAAGTAGTATACAAAGTAATATTCAAAGTAACGTACAAAGTAAAGTACAAAGTAAAGTACAAAGTAGCTTCAAAGTAGCGTACAAAGTAGCGTACAAAGTAGCGTACAAAGTAGCGTACAAAGTAGCGTACAAAGTAAAGTACAAAGTAACGTAGGCAGTGCTGAGGTCACAGTTGGGACAAGCAACAGCTAACAGACCTGTGTCTCCACTAGAATTAAAATGGCTTTAAGAATAACTTTCAGCGGCTGCAGAAACAGATATTACACCAAATCAAAACTAATTTTATAGTAAGAACAGAACATTTAGGGGACATTGTGTCTGCAGGAAGATAAAGAAAACTTTAATCTCTTTCTTTTTGGTAAAAGTTTTGTAAAGTAAAGCACAGAAGTCATAAACACCATGAATATATATATATATATTAGCAAAACTAATTTTACATAGAGCTCATGATGTACTGTTTTCTACAAAGTTGCAGAAGCAGGTGTGTGGTATGCAGGAGACCCTGACCGTGGGTCTGACAGGGAGGTTAAAAGGGATCGGGAAGGAACTTCAGGTTAAAGGGGGAGCACAAGGCCGGGGCAAAGAGCTGACAGGAGAACCATCACAAACATCTCTGACCTTCATTTTGAGACACTTCTGAGGGTTAAAATAAATGAGGCTCAAAGCCTGACTCACACTGCAGCTTTAAAAGCAACAAACAAACAAGTCTGTGTCCGTCCGGCGTCGGGCCATCTCTGGGTTATCGTATAACTCTGATTAGCGCAGTTTATTCTGACCCTGGATATTTAACCACAGTCAGCGCTGAGGTCAGAGGCACAGTTGATCATTAACAGGAAACTGTTGTCAGTTTGTTGTAAATTACTGAGGCGGTGAAAAACGACATGGAAATCTGAACTGTCTTCATCCTTTCACATTTTGGCTCGTGAAGGCAATTTTGCGCCTGCTTAAAGCCCAATAAATCCGCCAAGCATTAATCAGCCATCACAGTTAATGTAATAAAACACACTAACTTTATTTCTGAGCATAAACATCCTTGTCAGCGCAGTGAAAGATGTCGGAGGGACGAGAAACTCCGTCTCCGTCTCCCTGCATCGGCTTTATAGGGTAAACATTTTCCACCTTGTTAAATGTACCACCTTTCACTGCCGTTGTTCACCATTTATCACGCAGCATGTTCTCCACTAAAGACCTGTTGGGCCCTGGTGCAAGGAGCCTTTTTATAAGACGGGAGGAATGCAAGAGTCAGTTCTATAAACACTGGTGTTGCTAACAAGTCTGGGCATTTTCAGGGGCACTTTGAAACCCAAACGCCACACAGACAGATGACAAACAGCACGTACCGTCTGGATGAAGACACCAGTGGCGGAAGAATTATTCAGATCCTTTACTTAAGGATAAGTACTAATACCACGCTGTGAAAATAATCCACTGCAAAGTAAAAGTCATGCATTCAAAACCTTACTAAAGTAAAAGTATTATCAGCAAAATGAACTAAAAGGAAAAGCATTCATAGTGAAGTAAAATGTTCCCCGTCAGTGTTTCACTATCATATTTGATGTTTCTGGATTAATATTACAGCTGCATTAAAGTATATGTTGCATTTTACTGCTGTAGAGGTTTAAAGGGGACATATCACGCTCACTTCCAGGGTCATAGTTGTATTTTGGGTTTCTACTAGAACATGTTTACATTCTTTAATGTTCAAAAAACACTTTATTTTTCTCATCCTGTCTGTCTGAAAATGCCTGCATTCACCCTCTGTCTGAAACGCTCCGTTTAGCGCCTGTCTCTTTAAGACCCCCCCTCCCGAAAAAGCCCAGTCTGCTCTGATTGGCTCGTAAGAAAGAAATATGTTGCACCTTTGCAAAGTTAGTTTGCAAGCTGAGTAGAGAAGCAAAGAGACAAAACTCTGGTGTTTCTTTTTTTTACAACAGCCGCTGCCACTATTTTGGACTGAAAACACTTATTATATTCATAATATTTTATTGATCGATACAGGACATTTTGGTAGAATATGACAATAGAATAGAAATAATTTTGTTTTACTTTCGTACGGCACTTTTTCGGCGGACGTTCTACTGGCGTCAGGCGGTCGCTTTCAGTCGAAAATGTTCTTTGGGTATATTCTAATGAGCCTGCATGTGACATAGGAAGGGAAGCCAGATCTGAATGGCTTGTTGAATCCCATGTTTTCTGCTCCAGGCAGCCAGAGCAGGAATTTCCCCAGCGGCCACGGTGGCCATGGCCGTCGAGGCCCCTACTGTCTGGCCTTGATGCCCTTCTGAAAATCGTATGCCTTGCGGCCACGGTGGCCTTGACGCACCGCCCACACTGCCCCAGCTGATTTGGCTGTTTTCTCCTCTGCCTCTTTCCTGTCATGGTTTTTAGACACCAGTGTCTTTTGTTGAGAATTCTTACTGGGCAACACCAAGTGAAACACAGCGCATATAATCAGTGGTGGTTTCGATTTCGAGCCTGGTATGAACCGCTGGAAATTATGCTCATAGTTTGACACCTAAACAAAGCCACAAATCTTTGAGCCATGTCGTTCTTAACTGGACTTTTAACTGTCTGTATGTTACAGCACAACAAAGTAGAACATAACAACATTACATTAGTTATTATTATTTTCTGAAATAATATATAATATAATGATAATATGTATTTATTTCACTGAGAGTTATATCATGTATTAAAAATAAAATCATCCTTAACCCTTAAGTTGAATTCATTATTTTTATGTTTTATTTGACGGCCTTGCTTCGGCCTAAAAAGTCAGAAAAACAGTCTTTTTGCAGCTTTGTGACGATGCGTTTTCAGCTGATCCAAGAAGCTTTTTAAATAGTTTATTAAGCTGAAGAAGTAGGGGGATTTTCTCAACCCACACAGAAGGCTTCATCCTTTGATTTATCACAAACTTGCAAAATCAACACATCTGGAGATACATGGTTTTCACTGGACCGGAAGGGGATGAAAAACTGTAATCTGGAAAGTAAATAAAGCTGTTAAATAAGTGTAGTGGAGTAAAAAGTACAATATTTGTCTCTGAGATGTAGTGGAGTAGAAGGATAAAATGGAAAGTAAAGTATTAATTACATTTCACCGCTGGAAGACACAAACAGCAGAAGAAGAAAGAAAAAACGACCACAGACACTAACTGTATAAAGAGATAGAGAGAGAGAGATAGAGAGAGAGATAGAGAGAGAGAGAGAGAGAGAGAGAGTGAAAGCAGCAGAAAGGTTAATGAACTGCACTCATTTCCAAAGCGGTGGGTTTTAACTTCGGGTCACATTTTTCCGTTGCAACCAACTAGGCCACACATCCTACAGCAGCACGCTGCACAGCACCGACTTCATTTGAATTTAAAGCACTGCATGGGAATTTGTCAACATACAGTAGTTCCAGGTGCGCACCACAACAAGTAACAACTATTTAATGCATTTAAAGCTGGAGTAGGTATGTTGGAACAAATATGATTTAAAAAAGTTATTTATATAAAACAGTCACTATATCCTGACAGTAGTGCATCAGACAGGTAATCTGAAAAACCTCCTCTGTGTCCTCCGGTGCTCCTAACGGCATCTGCAGGATTTCCCAGACCGGAGGAAATCAACCAATCAGAGCCGAGCTGGAGCCTTGCCGTCTCTGAGCAGCTGTCAATCACTCGCAAACTCCGATCAAATGGTCAAACTAGGCAGCGCTGATCAAATATGAATCAATACTCTGTTACTGTAATGTCTATTACTCACCTCAAATGTTTTCAGAAACATCTTGTAGTGTACTGTTTAGCTGTAAAATGAGAAAGCTTGTGACCCTGCAGCCAAGTTGAGATCATTTGAGGAAATACCAAGCACCGCCCACCAGCCGGAGCAAACTCTCTCACTTCTAATAAATAAGGCTGTCAATCGATTATAATATTTAATCGAGATCGGCAACAACAGCTGTCAGTGTGTCAGTGTGCTGACTTGACTATAACTTACCCCAAAACTGCATGTGATTATCATAAAGTGGGCATGTCTGTAAAGGGGAGACTCGTGGGTACACATAGAACCCATTTTAAAATGGCCATGCAGTTTTTCAAAATATAGCGCAAGTTTAGAGCGTTATCTAGCCTCCTTCACTACAAGCTAGTATGACATGGTTGGTATCAGTTGATTCATTAGGTTTTCTAGTTTCATATGATAGTTTCATATCTAGCTTTAAAAATGAACAACCTCCGATCGATTGCATTAATGTATTACTCTATGTTAATCTATTAATCTAGCTTTAAAACTGAGCCCGCTACAACCTAAAAATTGCAAGTAGCTGTTAATGCGTTAAAGAAATTAGTGGCGTTAAAACAAATTTGCATTAACACGTTATTATTGCGTTAACTTTGACAGCCCTGTTTATACTAAACGTCACATTTTATAAACTCTTTGCACGTTTTGTTTGTAAAAATCTTAAATTGTAAAGTAGTCAAAGCTGTCGGATAAAAGTAGTGAAGTAAAAAGTACAATATTTCTCTCTGGGTAAAAGTAGAAAGCGGAATGAGAAATAAATACTCAAGTACAAGTACAAAGAACTTGCACTACAGATAGTACAGTACAGATTCACTCACTGAGAAACACTGATACGGAAAATCCAGTAGTCGGAGGAACTACACTGTTCAGTCTGAATAAACTTTCTTTTTGTTGGTTTTCTACTGTACACATTTAGAAACTCTAATGTTTCATTACTTCACAGTTTGCCTGGCAGCGGCGAGTATTTTGTGTACTTCGGCTGCCGTCCACAGAGAGAGTCTGTCTGAAGGGGAAACCACTGTGTATCCCTGCTTAGAGACCAGCTGTTTGAGCAAAGTAAACAAAGACTGTGAGGAGGGGGACAGGAGTTCCTAACTTCCTGCATTGTTGCCCACAAACTGCGTCATAGGACACACAAACACAGGAGCAACATAAACTACATACTGACAAGCCTCAGGCAGGTTGGAAGTCGGAGCGTTAAATGTTCATAAAAGATTCAGATTTGAGTGAAACTTGTCGTCATTCATGCATTTTCACCTTTATTTTGTCAAGCTGTCGAGCTTTGTGAATGAATCTCGCAAATGTCCCTGGAGAGTAAATGAGTCATTGAGCGGCTTGTGAGTGGGTTTTTCTTTTCTTTACATCTCAGAGAAGGAAAAAAAAAAGGGATCAAAAAATAAAGCTAAAACAGAGGACGATTCCTTTTGTTTCTCGGTTTACAGTGTGCGGTGGTTTATCATGATTCAGATAGAAACACAGCCAGGAACGCTCTCCCAAAGTAGCCCAAAGATTCATCAACACAGACTCAGTGTTCCTTTGTCTCCGTCGTTTCTATTGAGCTGCTCATTTCTGCATTTAAACACAAAGTCACCAGTTTAGGTACACAGGAGGTATTTTAACTCACTATGAAACTGCTGTAGAGGTGTTTTAAATATCCATTCCCTTTATATAATATACACTCACCGGCCACTTTATTAGGCACACCTGCTCAATTGCTTGTTAACACAAATAGCTAATCAGCCAATCACATGGCAGCAACTCAATGCATTTAGGCATCTAGAGGTGGTGAAGACGACTTGCTGAAGTTCAAACCGAGCATCAGAATGGGGAAGAAAGGGGATTTAAGTGACTTTGAACGTGGCATGGTTGTTGGTGTATTTCAAAAACTGCTGATCTACTGGGATTTTCACGCACAACCATCTCTAGGGTTTACAGAGAATGGTCCGAACAAGAGAACAGATCCAGTGAGCGGCAGTTGTGTGGACGGAAATGCCTTGTTGATGTCAGAGGTCAGAGGAGAATGGGCAGAGTGGTTGGAGATGATAGAAAGGCAACAGTAACTCAAATAACCACTCGTTACGACCAAGGTATGCAGAATACCATCTCTGAACGCACAACACGTCCAACCTTGAAGCAGATGGACTACAGCAGCAGAAGAACAACCGGTTCTAGCAAGGTGTACCTAATAAAGTGGCCAGTGAGTGTATAACCTGGCCTGAAAGTTAAAAAGTAATACAAGTTTTATTACTTATTGATTAACAGCACTCTCCCACAATGCCAACAGAAACCCATCATTATAAGCTTCTTACAGTAAAGGTGTATAGCAGGGCTGGGTAGTATTAGATTAGAACTACTGATAAGAGTATTTACTTTACTATTCAATAAAGCTCAACCTGGCTTTTTTTGGAAATTATGGTTTAAAATATTATAAAATATTATATAATAGAAAATTGCATTCAAGAAGTCATATCAAGTATTCACTCTAAACTGAAGTGAAGATAATATCTTATCTCATGAAGTTTAGTCTAGAGCTCAGACTGCAGCGTCACCGACTGCATGCTTGTACTCGTACCACCAGCAAGAACGCCGTGCCCCCTTAAATTCACCTGATAGATGTCAGCGAGTGCAGCCATGTCAGGACAGTGTCAATAAAACAATTCATTCTTTGTGCCCCCCCCCCGCAGACAGGACAACGTGTGTCAAATCCGATTTCAGATGACTGAGAGGAAAAATGTTAATGTGGTTTCTTTTATACCAGAGTCAGACTGCTGCCAAGCCTCCGAGGCAGAAATGACCCGAGAAGAGCCGAGGCTTCCCGTCATCCAGCCAAAACTCTGAATACTGAAGTAAATACCACGTTTAGCTGCGTCGGTGCTGAGATTAATTACTGCTATGTTATGAAGCAGAGAAAATACTGTGTTAAAGGCTCATTTGGCGAAAAGCGCAGAGTGTTTTAAAGCTAGCCTGAAGCATTGAACGTCATTAGCCTACGTGATGATGGCTTTAGGGCAGAGTGAGGAGAGTTCCCAGGAAACAACATTCTCCACAGCAGAGTTTAAGCATGTGATAGCATGCCATGCAATTATCGTTTCCTGTCTGATGAAGGAAAAGCCTTGAGTGCAGGCCCGGGAGGAGCGGTGATCAACCGGGTCAGAAGGCAAAACAAGAAGCTAAACTAATGTCTCAACAAGTTATCAGATGATCAGGAAGTGAGCTGGGTACTCCCCACAACATGCCGAGTAATTTCACTAGAACTGGAGACGGCGGGTTACATCAAGTTCAAGTCAACACCTCTAAGACGCTGTGCAGTATGTAAATGAGAGACTGTTGCTGCTCAAACGGCCTTTAAATTTAGTTCTTCACCTGATTTAAAACAGTGTATGGTCTTAAATTATAGAGATAAAATCCTAATAAGACAAAAGGGAGAGATACACCAGCATTTTTTAATTACAATTACGGCAGAGGGGTAGCCTCAAAGGGACACAAAATGATCACAAAGAGACGCAAAACAACCACAAAGAGACACAAAACGATCACAACAAGATGAAAAACTGCCAAAAAACACACAAAATGACTACAAAGAGACACACCAAGATGCAAAACGACCACAAAGAGACACAACACTAGGGGTGTAAGAAAATATCAATAAACGTGAGAATTGCAATGTTATGTTTTGTAATACTATACTGATTCTCAAAAACACTGCATCTATTTCTCATTAGTAGTTTACATGCAAAGATTCATAGCAAACAGTGGCTCAGATTGCACAAAAAGTATTACTATGATGTTGGATGTTACAGGGACTGTGACACATGCAAATGCAAATCCAACTGTTCTGATTGCAAAAAAAAAGTAAACTTGTTTTAAATTCAGATTTTATGTACAGTATATGGTGGCGTGTTCTTTATACAATGACAGTTTTCCTAAAATTGGATTTCACTTCTTTTTTTTTAAAATCGCAATATATTGAGAATATATTGAATTGTAACCCCGATAAATAATATTCTGTTGATAAACAGAATCAACCACGGAGAGACACGAAACAAGAACGAACCAAAAAGAGACGTAAAGCAACCACATAGAGATACAAAACAACTACAAAGAGACACGAAACAAGCACGGGATACGAAACAACCACAAAGAGACAGATAACAACTACAGAATGATGCAAAACAACAACAAAATGACACGGAATGACTACAAAGAAACACAAAACAAGCACGAGATATAAAACAACCACAGAGAAACAAAAATGACTACAAAATGATGCAAAACAACTACAAAGAGACACAAAGCAACCACAAAGAGATGCCAAATAAGCATGAGATATAAGACAACCACAGAGAAACAGAACAATTAAAAAATGATGCAAAAAAACACAAAGAGACGCAAAACAACCACATAGAGATGCAAAACGACGACGAAGAGATGTGAAACAAGCACAAGATATACGCAAAACAACCACAAAGAGACAAAAAATGTCTACAAAATGATGCAAAACAACTACAAAGAGACACAAAACAACCACAAAGAGACACAAGATATAAAACAACTACAAAGAGACACAAAACAACCACAAAGAGACGCCAAACGACTACAAAGAGACACAAGATATAAAACAACTACAAACAGACACAAAACAACCACAAAGAGACGCCAAACGACTACAAAAAGACACAAAACATGCACAAGATATAAAACAACCACAGACACAAAACAACTACAAAATGATGCAAAACAACCACAAAGAGACGCAAAACATCTACAAAAGAGACACGAAACAAGACACGATATAAAACAACCACAAAGAGACACAAAACGACTACAAAGAGACGTAAGATATAAAACAACTACAGAGAGACACAAAAGGACTACAAAAATACACAAAACAAGCATGACATAAAACAAACACAGAGACACAAAACAACTTGAAAATGATGCAAGACAATCACGAAAAGACACAAAACAACCATGAAGAGAAGCCAAACGACTACATAGAGAAGCAAAACTACCACAAAGAGACGCAGTTGATTTGTGTCTCTCTGTATCTGGTGTCTTCCTCTTCTGTAGGAGGCGTTGGGGGCCTTCTACACGTCTCTGTCCAGGGGCCTGTTATCTCATGATCTGTCCATGGCAGTAGACGACTTGGATTTACAAATTGCAGCTAATTATTGATTTTATTTCATATTAGAATAGTAGTTATTTATTTGGCATTCATTTATTACACTGAATAACTCTGAATGTACAGCTTATTATTGCTGAACATTTTAAATTCAAGCCTCAACACACTTTAAACTAATTTTACAAAAGTGTCCCCCTTCTTTAAAAGTCTCTAAACCCGGCCCTGAATTAAAGATCTTCAATCCCAACTGAATTACTGTCAATTACAGTCTTTTCACGTCCAGATCTTTTACCCTCAAGTACAGAAATCCCACAACACTGCAGCAGCTGCAGCTCTATTGTCTGCACCGCGAGAAACGAGGGAACAGTCACCATTAAAAATAGAATCAAGTATCATTTGGCCGCCCGTTTCCACCGTCCTCTGTCGGGCGATGTGAATGTACCATTCTAAAACTTAATTATTTATGTTGTTTGGCCAATGAAAAGAAAAGCACAGGAAGTGTTTATATGATAAATAAACAGAGGGACTCGCTGGCTGCTCACAGACATGAGGAAATCTGTCGTGTGGATCTGCTGCTGGGGAATGGCAGTGATGCACATTTTCACACCCAGCATGTAACGCTGCAAATTCCTAGATCTGTGAACTGCAAACGTCTGTTGACACGGAAATCTGTCAATTCACAACATAACACGAAATCCTTCAAGCCAATTGGTGCTCTGTGTTAGCATGGGAAGATGCTGTAGCTTCACTATGTCAGCCCTGTTATCTGCAATATGGACTTTTATTGCATTTTGTTTCTGTGTTTCTGTTAAGTTGTTTTCTGCTGCACAGGGATCCGTCTCATCTCAAAACTGTCCCATTTTCTCACTCGTGGCGACACATTCGTTCACACCAAATGCTGCTTGAATAAATACGTCTTCATTTAACACGTCGATCACATCAGATACGAGACAATATGATCGCCACTGAGGGAGATCAAAAACAAACAATGCGGTAACAGATTCTGCTGCTTGTTAATACGCATGTTTACAAAGACAAATAAAAGCCAGAGTGGTCCGTTTACATCAAACACCTCGAGAGAGAAAAGCAGATACGATGGAGTAGACGTGTCATATTGTTCATTCGTGATAACAACACGTAAAGTGAAGATTAAAATTTGTCATATTATGATTTGTTGTGATGTGTTGATTTATTTATTTTCATCGTACTCGGATTAGAGCAACCCAACAAAATGAGCTAGCCAAATTCTTTTTGTTTTTGCAACATATGCGTGTATGAAATTATAATATTGAACCACGATTGGCTTCCAAACTAGTTGTGATTTCACAAAAATCCCCTCATACACCCACACACACACTCAGATTTAAGTTAAAGAAACTTCCTCCCTTCAGTAGATGAATGTGAAAACAGCCTTCTATTGTCAACCCATCATTCTGCACAGTGAAGGTCAAACATCAAAGTGAAGTAACAACGAGGAAAGCACGTTTTCAAGTGGTGAAAAAGTAGCTCCACAAAGTCTCTGCTGGATAATGTCGTCATTTAATGATCCTCTTCTTCTTTAACTATTAATCAGGGAAACAATTCAGACCGAACCGCTTTTACGCACTCAATCAAAACGAAAAGAATTGGGAGGAAATGGTGCAATCAGGCGACGCTAGTAGACTGCAACAAAGGGAGCAACTTCAGTGGTGTAAAACACTGTAAAAGGTCAGATCTACACCGAGGCATAGTGACATGTAGGCAGAACTCTCATCGCAAGCACAAGCAACTGGTTGAGCACAAGAAAGCCAGAGATCACATGATCATCGCCGTCCTGCAGGAAACCATGCATCTCCAAAAGAACTACAGCCCTGTTGTCATCTTAATGACGAAGAATTCCTTTAGATAATCTATTGGATTGCTCATTTGTTTTGTTGAAGAGGAGGTTAGATCAGGGCTTTTCTATTAATCCATTAAAAGACAGTTCATGTGAAAAGTTAAAAACAACCGACTTTGGAGATGCATCACTGGACAGCAACATGATATGCATGCTTGCCAACACTCCCGATTTTCCCGGGAGACTCCCGTTTTTAATTGCCCTCTCCCGGTTTCCTCCCGGGGTCACAAGCCTCCCGTATTTCTCCTGATTTATGACAAATGTTCGCACCTCTTTTTCTGTTTCTGGCACTGTATGGCGCGTATAAGCCCTACTGTATACACCCGGAACGCCAATAGAGATACACCGACTGTTGTTTCCTGGTGGAAGAGATGCTCGCAACACAGCGCGGTTTGAGATGCGGTCGCCGTGCCTTACAGCGTGCAAGCGCCCGAAGTTCGGCTTTGCTCAATGCAGAAAAAAGCCGTCGTGGTGCGGCGCTTGCCATTAGAAATAACGGGATTCAGACGGCAGTGGTGCCGTTGTTGCATTGTGTCTGAAAGTGAGTGAGAGACGGAGAGAGAAATGGAGAGTGCTAAGAGAAAGAAATCCTCAAGCAGGGGCAAAAAAAATGAATGAATGAATAAAAACTGATGAATATTATCCAAGTTTATGCCAGAGATTCACACATATTCACCCCAGAGGAGAGAATTATTCTGTTTTCTTTCCTGAGAAATAAAAGTAAAATCAAAAGTAGGCCTATTCAACAAAAAAACGCTGTTGCAGTGTACTTAATATTCTGCTATTTTCATTCTTTAAAAGTCCCCAGAATGCAGGAAACAAAGTCTGTGAAACTCAAACCCCCCGCTGGTTTGGAAATCCTCCCTATTTCTGACGTGTCATGGTTGGCAAGTACGATGATGTGAGATCTAAAAACAGACAAACTACACTGGCAGGGCCAAAAACAACGCCATACCAATGTTGGCCAAAAGTCAGTGAAGTACTTCTCAGTATTTTATCAAATTTGCCGTGAATAGATCCTGCAATATCATGGCGTCATTGAAGGCAACATCCCCCACCACTATGACAGAGACAGGAGGCCGCCTGCTCTTACCAAAGCTCTACCTGCTGTAGTCCCTTCATCAAGTCTTTCTGTAGTCGTATTTCAGGACACGTAGGAAGGATATAATCACACTGTTTCCAGCCAAACATCTCAGACCAACAATACAAAGTGTTCCAACTAGTTTGTGGTGAGAAGAGACAACTGTAGCAGTTCCACTTTAGGCCTTTTAAATATGCAAATCAACAAATCCACCAGCTGACAGGAAACGCAGACCGCAGCAGCGTGAACTCACCTTTTAAGTTTTTCGGGTGGTTCTGTTTGGTGCGCGGCATCTTTTCCGCCCTCTCAGTTCACAGGTGCATCTTGGGGAAACTCTGACGTTGGGCCTTGAGAAGAGCTGACTCCTGAGCCGCAGTCTGGGTACATCTACAGAAAACACACACATAACAGTATATAGAGTGTCAGAATCAGCTAAACATGAACTCCCACAGATCAATAAAGGCACTATGCTGGCCCTGCAGTGTGTAGACTAGAGTCCTCTGCTCTCACTCGCCAGCTGTCTGGGAGTCCAGGACAGTCGCCGCTGATTGAGTTTATTCCTCAAACAGGTGCCCCAAACAAGGCTGGACTTTTCATTTGGGGCCTCTCCTCTCCGAGCTGCTGCTGTGTAATAATGTGCAGTGCGGCTCAGGCTACTGTCAGTGGGAGGAGGAGGTGTGAATATGTCCCCCCCACCGCCCCGTATCAATATAACCTCTGCAGTAGCAGCTGCTATCTGTCGCTCTGATCTCAAACAAAAAGACAGAGAGGTGGAGGATCGGCTGTTGTTTATGGGGAAACGTCTGATTGACGTGTCAGCGGCTGATCTTCGCTTTGACGAATGTCAGCGCGGATGACGAATGATGCAAACAATAAGGTCCTGTGTGCGCCGGTGATGAACGCTTCGGGGCAGCTGGGCGGCCACACAGAGGTTACTATCTGAGAGATCTCCCCCACGTTAGAGTTAGATGACTGCAGAGAGTCAGATCATCACAGGGGAATTGTTTCCACTCCGATGCCCTTGTTACAAAATGAAAGATCAGACGCTTAATATAGGTTTCATGCAAATTGTGGTGTTAAAGCGGCAGTAGGCAGAATGTTTCTTGCAACATTGGGCAGAAACTCAATAATAACCTATCAGCATATTGCAATTCAAGACTGCTGCACCTCCTCATGGCTCTGTTTTCAGGCTTTAAAAATTCTAGACCACGACGGGAGACTTTGGCCAATCACAGGTCATTTCAGAGAGAGAGCGTTCCTATTGGCTGTTCATTCAACAGCGGCAGCTGTCAATCACTCACAAACTCCAATCAAACGGTCAAACCAGGCAGCGCTGATTAAATATGAATCAATATACTGTTACTGTGATGTCTATTTATCTCCTCAAATGTCTCCAGAAGCATCTTGTAGTGTCCTGTTTAGCTGTAAAATGAGAAAATTTGCTCTCTTGACAAGGATACTTTGTGATGTGCTATTGTGTGTAGCTGTGTATTGTGCGTTTTGTATGTTCTTTCTTGTATGACTGTAGTATGTTTCTTTGTTTTGACCTGCCAAGTGGACTACAGATGTGAATCAACTTAAAGCTATAATCTGGTACGGTGCATCAAATGGTGACATTTATGTTTTAAAGGGACTGTTTGTAACTTTTTAAGCGTATAAATGTACCGGGTCAGGACACACGCGTGTGGCTGAAGTCTCCGCTCCTCTGCTGCTTGCCTTCACTCAGGCAGCACGTGCGTTCTCGCTGTCTCGCTCAACCTCTACACGTGAACGCGCGCTCACTACACACTGCAGGAGAGTTCGTAGCTCTGAGAATATCTAGTGAATGTACAGGGGACGTTTGTGCAGAAATAAATGCTGCAGCTCCTCCAGACCAACAGAGGTTTTCCCTGTCTTGTGAAGTGACGGGGCTCCGCAGCGAGAAACGTTATCGTGTCCGACCGGGTGCCGGTGTCTTCCTGCTCACTCTGGCCGCGGTCGGACACGATAACGTTACTCGCCGCGGAGCCCCGCTGCTTCAGAGGAAAAGCCAACACTAGGATCAGCAGTGATTTATGGAGAGACCTTGGTCTGGTCAGCTAACATTACTGCCAAGCAGCTGGAATATAGAGTGATATTGTGGTTTTAGCTGACGTGTGTCGCCTCACTGTTTTGAGCGATGCTCGTTGATGAATATTTAGAGCGAGCAAGCGCGAACCCGACGCTGACTTTCGTTGATTTAACGGCCACAGGTGTCGCTGTTAACAAGCATTTCTGAAAGTTACAAACAGTCCCTTTAAACTGTACATGGTCCATTTTAAATAAAATACTAAAATAAATAAATAACCAAGATGAGAGCTATAAAAGCTTTTGTGATGTGCACAAACAACCACAGGAGAAAAAGCTCACCTCTGCAGAGACAGACAAAAAAAATCATGAATAAACATCAAATTAAGACATATTATTTTTTTTAATCTTTCTTTCCCTTGCATCACCTCCAACATCTCCATCACCATCACCCCAAAACACCTCTATACCTCCATGCATGTTGCAGAGAGCAGCAGGAATCAGCCTTTTGTTTCCATCCCCATCTCCACCAATATTACATAACACTTACTACAACTGGATGATGATTTTGCTCCATACAGTCAGTCAGTACATGTGGCGCTAGAGCAATGACGTCATCTCACGGTGGATTTCGGGTATAGAGAGAGAGAGTCGTGCACGCGTCTGTGTGTGTGTGTGTGTGTGTATGTGTGCTGCAGCAGGTCGCAATAAAAACATCCGATAGCAACACGATGAAGAGCGTCTCACCTGTGATGCACAATGTTGCTTCAGCTCAGGATCGACGGCGCGGTGATGAGGATGAGGAGGAGGAGAGAGACGCGCACATTTCTCCTCTGGCGCGTCTGTCTGTCAGTCCGTCTGCCAGCCTGTCTGTGTGCATGTGCGTGCATGCATGTGCGCGCGCCCGTATGTGTGTGTGTGCAGCAGATATTTGAGGAAACACCCTGATACTGACACGAGGAGAGAGAGAGACAGAGAAGGAGAGAGAGAGAGAGACAGAGAGAGAGAAAGAGAGAGAAAGAAAGAGAGAGAGAGAGAGAGAGAGAGAAAACAAAACAGAAGCGGTGATTCAGCCGCTGTAACGCGATGTTCCTATAACAGAGAGAGAGAGGCGGGCTGGAATGCAGCAGCAGGTGACTAATGATGAATCCTGCTCACACCTGAGGAGGAGCTGGCATTATGTAAAAAAATATGCACGCATGTTGTCACGCATTGACGGTGTCTGAGTGTGTGTGATATTAAAATATGAGAAAATATAAATAGAGTGATGCTGCACTGTTTTATTTTTTTTTGCAAGGAAAGAGCAATGGTTTATTTGGTGCAATCATGACAAAATACAGACATATTTGGGATTTAACTGCAAATGTGAGATAATATAAATAGAGTGATGCTACACTGATTTATTTTTTTTTTTTTTGCAAGGAGAGTGCCTGGTTTATTTGGTGCAATCATGTCAAAATTCAGAAATATTTGGGGATTTAACTGCAAATATGAGATAATATAAATAGAGTGATGATGCTGCATGGATTTTTTTTGTTTTTTTGTTTTGCAGGGAATAGAGCTCCTGGTTTATTTGGTGCAATCATGACAGAAATATTTTGGGATTTAACTGCATGCAATGAAATCAGCAAAAACAATGCAATGTGGGAAATAGCGTATCTTTTGTTGCCTGTGATATAATTAAAATATGAGAGAATATAAATATAGTGATGCACTGATTATTATTTTTTTCTGCAATCATGACAGAAATATTTGGGAATATAACTGCAAATATAAGATAATATAAATAGAGTGATGCTGCACTGATTTTTTTGTTTTTGTTGTTTTGCAAGGAAAGAGCTCCTGGTTTATTTGGTGCAATCATTACAAAATATAGAAATATTTGGGGATTTAACTGCATGCAATGAAGTCAGCAAAAACAATGCAATGTGGGAAATAGCATATATTTTGTTGCCTGTGATATAATTAAAATATGAGAAAATATAGATGTAGTGATGCACTGATTATTATTGTTTTTCTGCAAGGAGAGAGCTTCTGGTTTATTTGGTGCAATCATGACAGAAATATTTGGGGATTTAACTGCATGCAATGAAATCAGCAAAAACAAATGCAATGTAATATTTTAGGTATATTTTGTTGCCTGTAATATATAATTAAAATATGAGAGAATATAAATAAAGTGATGCTGCACAGATTTTTTTATTTTGCAAGGAATATAGCTCCTGGTTTATTTGGTGCAATCATGACAAATACAGAAATATTTTGGGATTTAACTGCATGCAATGAAGTCAGCAATGCAATGTGGGAAATCGCGTATATTGTGTTGCCTGTTGCAACACGTGAACGCCCTGTAAAGAGAGGGAGGAGCCAGGGAAAACCCCTCACTGGCTCTCTCTGCTCTCTGCAACAGCCAGCAGCGAGAATGGGACATTTCCTCCTCCTCCTCCTCCTTATCCAACACACAAAATAAAAACCTTCCTTTTCCACACATGCACATTTATCACAACATTAGCGATGACAGAAATAAGCTTACCTATGGTTCAAAAATAATATAAAGCAACAAAGAGAAGAAGAGTGCTGCGTAGAGCTGGAGTTGTCTCCTCAGAGCTGCACGGTTTGCTGCAGAAGTCCCACAACAACACTGCGCCAAACACACCTGCACCTCCACCTGAACAAACTACACCCAACAGAGCGTTTAAAGTTCACAGCAAGGCTCAAACCGGACGAGACACGATAAAAGCATGTCCGACTCTCTCTCTCTGTCTCTCTCTGTCTCTCTCTCTCTGCAGCCACCGACAGCACCGACCTATATATCACACTGACACACAGATAGAGCTCCAAAACACACAGATAAATAACATATTAGTACTCACAGGTGCAGGGTTGTAACACACCTTTCAGTGTGAGGAGGTGGAGGAGGAGGAGGGGGGTGTATAGCTCTGTGTTTTCTCCCTTCACCTTCTCTCTCACTTTCTATTGCAGGAAACAGACAGGCCCTCTGACGTCACCGGGGGTCCCGTCTCCGCCTCCCAGCCACGGGGAGGGGGTCCTCTCCAGGCAGCTAGGGGGCTCCCGACGGACGCAGTCACCACCGCATGGACCGCGATGGCAGCCAAGATTTCACCCAGGGGTCAGCAACCTGCAGCTCCGGAGCCACATGCAGCTCTTTAGATAGATAGATAGATCGATCGATCGATCGATCGATAGATAGATAGATAGATGGGAAATTCAAGTTTCCAGCATCACAGTTCCATAGTGCAAAAACATGTTAGTAAAAAGGCAGTAAAAAAGTTAGTAGTACAAAGTACAAAAAATATACCAGATATAAAAATACAAGGAGATGAAGAAAACTGTTAAAACTGAATATAGTGCAGGGTAACAACTGTGATACACGACTATTAAAAAAGTGAGTATAGTGCAGAAGAGACTGTTAAAAGTGAATATAGTTCATTATTATCCGTCCCCTCTCCAGTGGCTCCCTGTGGATTTATAAAAAATGGAAATGAATAATTGTTTTTTTGTTTACATTTTCATTTTTGTTTATCATTGTTGTAGGTCTAATGTATGATGGAGTATTAGGGCCACATTGAGGAAAAAAAAATAAATCTAAGATTTCGAGAATAAAGTCATAATATTAAGAGAAAAAAGTCATAATATTACAAGAATAAAGTCATAATATTACAAGAATAAAGTCATAATATTACAAGAATAAAGTCATAAAGTTAAAAGAATAAAGTCATAATATTACAAGAATAAAATCATAATATTAAGAGAATAAAGTCATAAGTTTACGAGAAAAAGTCGTAATATTATAAAGTGGTAATTTTACGTGTTATTTTCTTTTCTCGTTAAGTTATTAATCTCGTAATATTACGACTTTTTTCTCGTAAAGTTATGACTTTATTCTCGTAATATTACGACTTTTTTCTCGTAAAGTTATGACTTTATTCTCGAAATATTATGACTTTATTCTCGTAATATTATGACTTTATTCTCGCAAAGTTATGACTTTATTCTCGTAATATTCAGACTTTATTCTCATAATATTCAGACTTTTTTCTCATAATATTGTGACTTTATTCTGGAAATCTCCGATTGTTTTTCCCTCAATGTGGCCCTAATACTCCGTAGTACATTTGCACTTTGGCCCTCACTGCATTAGACTCATATACTATATACTTAGACTATAAACTGTGTTACCTTCATTACAATGCTCAAATGTTTTGCGGCTCCAGACCTCCTTTAAGCTACACTCCCTCCCTCCTCTCTTATATTAATGGTTTCGAGTCGCTTCAAGAGGAGCCTCGGTTGTCGTGAGCCCCCCTTGTTGGCTCCCCACCAGCCTCTCTCCTCTTACATACTTTAGGACTGACGGTTCTCCCGGAGGTTCCTTGTTGTCAGGTCACGTTGTGCCCCTCCGCCACTACCGACCGGGCTTTCCCATGCACAAGCTCATAACAGCGGGGCTTTCTGCACCATAGTGCAGGGTAAATAAAAAAAGTAGTGCGTGGCCTCCATTGGTGCAAAAACAACCACTCAAATAAACAGCAATTCAATAGTATCCCAATAGAAATGTTAATTTATGGGATTTGTCTTCCCAAATAATCATGACCTTGACCTGTACATTTCATCAGGTGTGGCTTTATTTGCAATAATGGTGGTTAATTATACATATAACTCAGATGGATTTGAGTTTCCCAAGTAGGCTTACAATCCAAGCAGCCTACTTAATATGCCTTGTACAGAGTATTTCTTATATATGTACATTCATACTTCCTGATATGTATATGTTCTTTATATGCCTTGTACAAAGTATTTCCTTTTAGAATTATAATATGACTTATTATTTTTAATGGAGCTTCCCAGCAAAAAGTATTTCACCCGATTGTACTTGTATAACTGGCGTGACAATAAACATCTTGAATCTTGAATATTATATTAATTTGTATTAGTTTAATTCATAAGAGGAATCTTCAACCCAAAGCCCCAGTAGAATAGAGTGGTGCAGGGTATTTTTGTTGGTCAACCAGGAAGTTAGCATCGCACTGGTTCCCTCAACAAAAAGCCAAAGGGATTTCTCCATTGGGTTTCGGATTATTGCAGAAAATAAACTCTGTGGCAAACAAACATTTATGATACTTACATGTTTTGTTCTGTAAAATAATCTCTACAAATTAACACAATTTTTAAGATTTTTCCAGTCCAGTCCAATCCAAATTTATTTATAAAGCACATTTAAAAACAACAAAAGTTGACCAAATTGCTGTAAAATTCTACATAAAAATATAACAACAACACAATAAAACAACTAAGACCAACTTAATACCAACAGGACATTAAAATAATAAAAGCGTTAAGACCAATAGGAAAGGAGAAAGGATTAAAATAGTCAACTCTCATGCCGAGCCAAAAGCCAAGGAAGCGTAACTGCAATCGCCAGAAGTAAAAAAACTAATGTCAGGCTACAAATGAACTACACCACGGTCCATGAATGTGAGTACACAACAAGGCTATAAAGGAAGACGAGTCGGAGTGGCGACGTTTATTATCCTCATTTAGCCACTTGTTAGTAACCGCCTTTTCTAAGACACAGAAAGGCTTCAAAATTCAAGAGTGGAATATTTACTGACGTATTTTACATCATAGAACAAAACATTAAAATCTCTTCAGCTTGTGTTAACCACAGACCTTATTTCAGGCATCTGACTAAAAACACACTGACTTCTAGACGAGGGAACCGGAAGTGGTTTTAGGACTCATTCCTGTAGTACTATATTAAAATTCTGGGAGTTTTTTTTTTTATTAAGGCTTAAAGTTATGCATAATTAAGGGTGTGGCCACTTTTAGTGACAGGTGGGTGTTTTCACTGGTAGCACTAGCTAGCTGTCTGCACTGCTAGGCCTAGGCTTCACTTCTATCTGTGTGAAGGAAAGCTAACTTACAGACACAAACCAGTCTGAAAAACACAAAAACAGAACACTAGTTGACTGGCATTAAGTATATATTACATTTCTAACCAATGTCTCATCTTATCCTCAAACATAGGCACATAAAATGTCTGCTCCCCTTGTTAAACAAACTGTGGTGGCACACTGTGAACAGCTTGAAAACGTACCTTCAAGTGTTAAGATCGGTCGTTTTATATGCTGAAAAAGTGTTACATTACTTAAGACTGTAGTTTTTTTTTTGCGCAACTCAGTTAAACAAGTATCAGCCCGTCACTGCAGAGGCTGGGAGGCTAAAGGAGCTGGCTTTATCTCCAAAGCAGACATTCATTCTTTGTTTTATAAGCAAAATAATATAAGTTAACAGTTAAAAAGAAGGCTAATTGACTAAAATGAAAATTACTTTTACACCCTTTTTTAACAGCTCTCAAACTGAATGACAATACACATACGCAACATTTCAGCTAATGTTTCCCAATTACGCTGAGGCTAACATCAGTAATATTTTGTAAAAGGCCAATATTTGTGTGTTTTGATCATTTGAGAACTACACAAAATGAATAAATCTACGAGTCGAACTCCGTGTGCGTACACTAATAACGAGTGAAATGACCTTTGTGAATTCACACTCACTTTACATGTGTGTTTCCCCTGCGTTAACTCAGATTTTCCACAGTGGCTTTATCTTAGCGAGCCGTTTAGGCTGTTGTGTTAAAACTAGTGAAGAGAAACATGGAGGGAAATTCTGCATCTCGCTCAGTTTCACCTTTCTTCCAATTAACATGTGAAAATGCCATGAAACGAGGCCACCCCGCAATGCAACATGTTCTCACAGCCCACACGGCCAAAGAAAGGTCTTAGAGATAGTTAACGATAATTAACTTTAAATGTTGCATTAAGTGTGTTATAATTGTATGTTTTAAATTGTTGGTATCTTCATGTCATTGGCCACAGAAGGAACTGGTTGCCTGGGTGAACCGGTGTGTCTAGCGCCAAGAAGACGCAGTGTTGTTATTTTTATCCTGTTGTCTGTCGTCCTCTAACCACCGGGAGTGTGAGTTGGACCAGCTATGACGAAGACGATAAAAGGTCATGCTATTTTCTGCCACATAGTCAGGAATAGCTCTCAAATAAATGCGTAAATAAATCGAAAGTTTTCACGCAGCAACTGAAGAAAATGTGTTTCGCAGAGCAACAACAACATGTGATGAAAACACGTGTGTGATGAAAACACCACAGTATAACAAGCACACAACTGACAGGCGATTTTAATTAAAAACAGGCTCTTTTGTATTGAATTCAATGTTTTTGAGAGATGACCCAGATTACTGAACTAAACCGCAGTTTTTAAACAGTTTTGAATTTTTCATACGAAGCTGCAGTTGCTGCAAAAAAAACTGTCTCTGAGAAACACACCGTCACCCAAAGAAACTTTGCTGCAGTGAGGCAAATCTCCCCATTAATAAGTGATTGTGTGACATCCGCCCACCTTCATATCACAGGCTTCCTGCAGACTGCAGAGTGGGACTCCTGGCTCAGCCGAGCTTTATGACTCACCTGTTTCAACTGCAACAACTTAAAATGGCACATTTGAATAGTGGAACTTTTTTTTTTTTTTCTCCAAGTATAAGAACGAGGTCTTTTCTTCTCACAGACAGAACGTTTGTGCAGCTTCTCTGTCCGTTTGGGGGTTTATTTAGTATGAATGAATGAGGGGTGTGGATGACTTCATGCATGTAAAAGTGTTTCAGCTTTCTGACAATTAAAATCATCTAACATGGCAACAGGCTTACTTTTTTTTTCTGAGATTGAGACATTGCTCTGTGCATTCACTGCTGTCTGTACGCCCACATAAATATTGAGACGTTTTTGGGTTTTTCAGTGCAGGATGAAAAAGGCAAGGAGGGGGAGGGAGGGTGTGTGATGTGAAAACCTTTTTACATAACCACATTTTTTTTTCCTGAGAAAACAGCTTGTTTGGTTTGAGCAAATGCAACGCCAAGAGTGGAACAATTGGTTTTTAATTGAGCCCTCAGCTGCCAGTCTGTTCGCCAACGTCAATGCGAGCACCGATCAAATCAGAGTTTTCTGTGGTCGAAGCTGGACCGGATCCATTTGTGTTTTTAAGATTCAGCAGAAATGCGGGTTTTGCTCTGGAAGTGTTTGTGGATTTCTAGTAATGAAGTCCGGAGGGAAGGGAGAGGTGCTGCTCTTCTCTCCTAATAATTCACCTCTTGGACAAATTCTCAGGCTTTCCATTCCCGCGTGGCACATTTGCAGTTTTCAATAATAACAGTGGCGGATCGCCAACACTCAAAATTTATGGTCACTTTTTGAAACAATTGGTCTTTGAATTTCATACTGAAGTAAAGCGAAGCAGGCTTCTCACTGCCAGCCAACGACCATCGAGTTTGTCAGCTGAAAAGACGGCTAAAATGAAACGAGAGTCAGCAATATTACTCACTTAAAACGTTTTCAGAAGTAGATTTTAGTGGATTGTTTAGACGGAATAACAAAAAGCTTACAAGCAGGCAACCATGTTGTTTCCTGTTTGAAACGGCGAGCAGAGAACCGGGGACCAATCAGGTGCATTTCACGATCAGGTACGTCACCACTTGAACGACCGATTAAGTGGAGCAGCGTGTCCTGGTGGACAGGTAGTGCTGGATTTAACATTATAGACAAGACCACTGACTATTTGTGTAACAATTTAACCACTAATTCACAGACTGAGACCATACACAGATATACAGATTCACAGACTGACTGAACACGGTCCAGCTATATACTCGGAGTGTGTTTCAATCCACGTACTTCCAGAAGTACACTTCAGTGTAGTGTACTTTGTGCTCTCTGTACTCACTTGAGTAGTGCGTAAATTTCAACGGGGTAGAGTCGTCTCAAATCGAATACTCTGCGGCGCACTGACCGGAAATGACGATCGCAACATTTGACCGCGGCTCGCTACCCGCCAAAATATCTTCTGAAAAAAAATGAAAGCAGAGTGGAAATTACGTTTCCAACGTCGTCGCCTACGATGTGTCCTCCTGTTGGCTGAAAATGCACCGGTATGTTTACGTACTGTATTGATTTATTCTGTTATCTAGGTATGTTTGAATAGTGGTCGTGGCTCCGCCCCTTCCGCTACGTAGCCAAGATGGCGACAGTTGAGTGTGGAAAGTGTCCAGCGTTCCACACTCAACGATCTGACCGTTTTGAGTACAACATCCGGGTACTTTAAATGCACTGCATTTTGCCGTACTTCCCAGTGTGAACGCACTTATGCACTCAAAATAGTAAGTGTAAGTACAGAGGTACTTGGTTCCTCCTATTTTTCCTCGTCTGAATTGAGGGTCTCGGGTTAGAGGGTCTGTCCTGTGCTGTACGATTTGTGATTGGTGATTTTGGGCTGTATAAATAAAATTTACTGGACTTGACCCGTCACGCTTTTAAAGATAATATAGCTCTGCGTGTCAACTTACAGACTCAACAGAAGGTCAGAAGCCGCTCCGTTCGGATCCCCCTGACATTCCCAAACTCTGCCATGTCAGTTAGACTCTTGTCAGCGCAGCAATATAATCACAGTCATTATAAAGAAGGGGACTTCCTCAACTGCCCCCAAAGCAGTGCTACTGAACGGCTATTAATATCCTGGAGTGGTTACAGAAAATAAGCACAGCTGCCCAGCCGAGCTGTCCTCCTGAACAATAGCCTCTTATGTGAAGGGAAGGCACTGCTGTTTGTGTCTCTCTGTAACTGATGTTCACGGGGGTTCTGCTGCTGTTTTTCTATCTTTGTTTTCCTTCACATCAAAAATAGATATTTATTGAACGCGACCTTCCAAAGAAAGACGGTATTCATAAGGGAATGCCTGAGTGTCCTATTTCTCTTGGCACACGGTGAGGCGTTTTGGATAAAGATTGATGTTGCTGAAGTATTTATAGGGTGGCGTCCTTTCATCCCTTTTTTTTTTTTTCTTTCCTACGTACACTTCCTATTGCTGCAGATTTGCGAGGAACCGGCCATAAACACCCTGAGTAAATACGGTACAATGCTTTTGACGCCCCAAGCTGTCCCGTGGAGATAAGCTCTACCTTATGCATGTATCACACCGGACAGCTTTCCCTTTAAACACCGTTACAGAACCCAGAGCGCAAACAGACGCTCCACTCCCCCAACAAACATTATACATTTCAGGATTTTCAATTAGAGGTACATGGTTGTGAAAGGTAAATTATGAGGCTGTGATGTCCACTGCTCTCAGTGTAATTTGCATCCTTATTTTTTTTTTTAAATCATCAAAGCAACAAAGAGTTGAGAGAGAAAATGTAATGTATTGGTTTGAGCAAAATGGTCTGTTTCTGTATTTTCTCCACAGCATCGATAGAAGACGTTGCTGGATGCTTTGTTTACACCGCACCATATGATGTTACATAACCGAGGCTGTTGCCGTGGCAACGCCAAGACTCCACCCCTCACCCAACCACCCTTAGACACTCACGTATAAACACACACACACACCCCGCTCAGGCAACGGGACATTCGGCGACCACATGACTTTGACTGGTTGATTTAACTCTCTATTAACGAGATGGCCTCTCTCTGGCGTCCGGAAGCGTTGCTCCTAAGAGATATTTTACAGTCACCAGGAGGGGAAACATCTCCGCAATGATGATCCACCCCGGTGTTGTTTGATAAACAAATTAAACATTCACCACATTTTATTACTTGCACTCAAACAATCCTGTTATTTATGGCCGGACATCAAAGCGCAGCCCACAAAAAAAAAAGAAGAAGGGAGGTAAGCTCTCACCCAGGTTGCACAGTACAATGTACATGTTGTCGGCGGCTGGATGGCAACGGTGCGAGTCAGTTTTCATTACTTTGTGTGAGCAATCAGCTCCACTAGTTGAATTCAAGGTCAGGGAGGCTCTCCTGCCTTCCTGAGCCGCACAATAACAACCCCAGGCATCCCCGCGCAAGAGCTGTCTCTTTGTGTTGAAGGGTACAGCGCTGAGTACTCTCTCAGCTCTCCACGCCGTCTCAAAGCTCCGCTCACGCGCCATCTGACAGTCCATCGAACCGGCTTCTGGTCCAGGAGGCAGAAATAAGATCTGGGCCTTCCCCCGCCGCTGTATCTGTCAGCAGACTGATCAATTAAAAGCCTTTTTTTTGTGCTCCCCCTGGTCAGTGACTTTACCCATCTCCAGTTTCAAAGAAAGCAGTCCAAAAGTATGAAGTCGACGTCTGCAATGCTTCTTTTATATAATGGCATGCCACTATTGCAGCTTATAGAAAGGACACTATCAAGATGGGCATACACTGTACGACTTTAGAAATGTTGTTGTTACGTTACACACAGAATCCTCGCACACTGAGTCCACTGCGTTTTATTATCTTATTAGTTGTGAAAACTCACAGTACAAGAAAGAAATGAATTAATTACGTGGGTGCAATGGATGGCGTTAGTCCCAACGGGGCTAATGAATGAATGACATCGTTCAGCTGCCTGGAGCACAATCACTACTGTCTAGTCTTTCCTACTGTAAATCCTTTGTTTTCTCTATTTCCAAGCTGTTCTGCAATCACCTGCCACAATCTATCTACAATCTATCTTTAAATTCTGCATCTCTGTATTCTTTTATTTCTTTATCATAAAGTGCTTTGTGCTGGGAGACAAAGTGAATGTTTGTATTATGCCATTTTGGATGATGACATTTGCACGGACGGTGGCTTTGAGTGGTCAGACAACCTTCTTTTGCCTTTTGACGAATGCAAAAAAAACGCAGAAAATCAAACTTGTTCCGAAAACTTTTAATGACGGACAAAAGTTTTGGAGTCGGTGTGTAAACGTGATTGACGCAACGTGATGTCATAATTTTATTTTTAAACGTGCCGCAATTTTGGATGAAAAAAACACGACTTCAGAAAGTGTCATCACTTCCAAGGTAGCGACGGCCGGAGTCACCCACTTTGAGCTTCACAACGGCTCTTCAGAAACCCTCAGGTGACATCACAGAGACTGCCTCCATATTTTATACAGTCTATAGTTAGCATTGTCATTTTGAGCTTGTCAGCAACCATGACGTTAGTATTTAGAGCAAAGCACCACTGTGCTTAAGTGCAGCCTGGTTCCAGTGTTTCCAATCAGCAAGGTTCAACTGATTTTTGTTCCTCAGCAAATTAAATCAGGTATGGAAAAGGTATGCGTGTATAATCTGTTCACACATGCATGTTTCAGTGCTAGAGAGATCTTTCTCTCATACATGTATATAACGAAATGAATCCATGAACTCTCAAGGTCTTGCGGACGTCTTCCGGCATGAAGGGATCATAAAAACTGTCCCAAAGCATGCAGCCTGGCTCAGATCCAGAGATGCTTATCTAAAAAAAAACAAAAAAAACCCCAGTGTGTATGTGTTTGTGTGTGTGTGAGCAGCCATGACTGTTGGTCCTTGGAGGGAGAACATTTGACAGTATTCCCATGTCATCCATCACGGCAGAGCTGTGCAGTGAATACATGATTTGCAAGTCAGCTGCCTTTGTTTCACCTCTAAACGAGATATTAAAAAGTGTGTATAAAAAGCTGACATTTACACCCATTTCATATGCAGATTTTGTTTGTGTAAATCTTCTCGGTTAAAGCTGGAGTCCACTCAAGCTGAAGACACTTTTAAAACTGGAGTAGGCAGATTGGAGCAAATATGATTTATTTTAAGTTATTTTTATAAAACGGTCGCTGTATCCTGACAGTAGTGCATGAGACAGGTAATCTAAAAAACATCATGTGCCTCAGTGTCCTCCGATGCGTCTAAGATTTCACAGACTGGAGGAAAACAACCAATCAGAGCCGAGCTGGAGCTTTGCCGTCTCTGAGCAGCTGTCAATCACTCGCAAACTCCGATCAAAACGGTCAAACTAGGCAGCGCTGATCAAATATGAATAGATATTCTGTTACGTTAATGTCTATTTCTCTCCTCAGATGTTTTCAGAAACATCTTGTAGTGTACTGTTTAGCTGTAAAATGAGAAAGTTTGTGACCCGCCAGCCACGTTGAGATCAATTGAGGAAATACCAAGCACCGCCTACCAGCCAGAGCAAACTTTCTCATTCTAATTCAATTCAATTCAATTTATTTTTATATAGCGTCAAATCATAACATAAGTTATCTTTAGACACATTTTACAGCTAAACAGTACACTACAAGATGTTTCTGAAAACATATTACGCAGGAAATAGGCATTACAGTAACAGAATATTAATTAATATTTGATCAGCGCTGCCTGGTTTGACCATTTGATCGGAGTTTGTGAGTGATTGACAGCTGCCTCCGTTGAATGAACAGCCAATAGGAACGCTCTCTCTCTCTGAAATGACCTGTGATTGGTCAAAGTCTTCCGTCATGGGCTAGATGTTATTAAAGCCTGAAAACAGAGCCATGAGGAGGAGCAGAAGTCTAGTTATCTCTCAGAACACTTTAATTACAATATGCTGAAAGGTTATTATGGAATTTTTGCCCAATGATGCCAAAAATATACTACCTACTGCCGCTTTAAGGCCCGACTTTAAGCATCGTCCAGTATGTGGATTTGATGTTTAATCAGCGGAGCAGAAGTGGAAAGATTTTACGCCCGACACTAATGACTGGTGAGAAAATCACTTTGCCCGATGCCAGCTTTAAACGCAGCACTTCTTCTCTGGAAAAGTATCGCTGAGGTAAACACCGTTTCCGTGCCCCGATCGACCCCGGTGGCTCCATCCAGCTCTCAGCGCCCTGCAAAGTGAGCCCTTAGGAAAAATAAATCCCCCCTTCTTTTACTGCTCCCATGTGACCCACATATTGTCCAGAGAGTGGGGGAAAAAAAATCAAATGTTATTTAAGCCACTCTTTAAAGCACGGCCAACATCCTTGCCCTGCGTTGAGTCACTGCCACAGACTCAGTGCCACTGCCAGTGGATTTTACTACAGTCCAGCTGAGTTTCCATTCAACTGCAGACACAAACCTGCAGACCGGGCTACGACACCAGAGCCAGAGCTGTGACGACACCGCCACGGCATCGCCGAGTGGGATGTGGGTTGAGGGAGGCCAGACTGAAAATCCCTGGATCCTGAAGTAGAGAGGAGTGTTTTCGGGGAGAAGCCTGGTGTTGTGTCAACATTTCCAGTGACGTTACCGCAGAGGGAAAAATCCCTGCTGTTGGGAAGGCCAGGTTGTGCTAATAAGGGAAAATGCTTTGAGTGTCTGCTTATATGACAGTAAATGCACTATTATGAGAGGAGAAATTCAATAATTCCATTCCAGGGTGGAGTAGAAAAGAAATATTATATAAAGAGAGTATTATGTATTACTGTAGCTACAAATATGTATAGCAGTGCTTAAAAACCAGGCCATGCACCTACCATTGAGGACATGGGAGGTTTTAACTACCTGGACAGGGTCGTTTTAGGATGAATTGGTTTGCAAAGTCCTTATTAAGTTAACTACTAGTTTAAAACTACTAGTGATTTACTAAGGCTACAACCACACTAATATGTTTTCCTTTTAAAATGCATAACTTTTGTTTATTACAGTGACGCAGACACCCACGATCGCTTCTTGATTGGCTCTTATCAGTCATGACGTGTGAACAAACAACATCTGTTATATTAATGCAATGCTGAATCCCGTATATTCACTCACCGGCCACTTTATTAGGTACACCTTGCTAGTACCGGGTGGTCTTCATCTGCTTCAAGGTTGGACGTGTTGTGTGTTCAGAGATGGTATTCTGCATACCTTGGTTGTAACAAGTGGTTATTTGAGTTACTGTTGCCTTTCTATCATCTCCAACCACTCTGCCCATTCTCCTCTGACCTCTGACATCAACAAGGTATTTCCGTCCACACAACTGCCGCTCACTGGATATGTTCTCTTGTTCGGACCATTCTCTGTAAACCCTAGAGATGGTTGTGCGTGAAAATCCCAGTAGATCAGCAGTTTAATACTCAGACCAGCCCGTCTGGCACCAACAACCATACCACGTTCAAAGTCACTTAAATCCCCTTTCTTCCCCATTCTGATGCTCGGTTTGAACTTCAGCAAGTCGTCTTCACCACGTCTAGATGCCTAAATGCATTGAGTTGCTGCCATGTGATTGGCTGATTAGCTATTTGTGTTAACAAGCAATTGAACAGGTGTGCCTAATAAAGTGGCCGGTGAGTGTAGAACCTTTAAAGTTGAATTTGATACTTGTTATATTCAGCATCTTCAGTTTTAATTTAAGGAACAACAATACAAATAAGATATAACTATAATCTAATTAAAGAACTAAAATGTGAGAAGAACTCAAATACTTGGAGAAATTTAGAAACGTTCCTTGGTTGCGATAACCATCATACATTTCCTAAATAAGGTGTGGCGAAACATTGCACCGATTCATGAGCTCACCATTTCTTCAGAAAAGATTGCAAAAGTGAAAGTGAAAACGGCGATTCAAAAACTGGCATGTGTCCGACTCCTACTTCATTTTTTACATCTTAAGTACGACACAGCACCTAAAAGTTCTCAAAACCCATCAATGAGTTTGCGTATGCACTCGTTATGTAACGTTTTTGACACATCGTCTATTCCGTCTTTTAAATTCAAGTTTTAATGGTTTGTTTCCACTTGTTTGCACTCTGAATGCCTGGAAAACATTTGCGGGAAGAAGAGGGGGAAAAAAAAAAACGGAGGGGAAAGAATCATGTCAGCTGTATTGTTTCTACTTTTAGAACCTTCACTGGAAAAGAAAAGAGGGCAGGAAACAAAGAAACACACTGGGTTTCTTTGGAAAAATGCTGCATTAGCTGGAGAGGGGAGGAGGAGCCGGATGCAGCTCCCCTGGTACTTCATACATCAGCTGATTTATGGGTTACACACAGCACTTAATAACCCTCTACTGTCCCTGCGAGCACGGGCCCTGGGGAGCCTCAAAGTAGTCCAACGGCTGAAGCGGAGAGCAAAGAGACCCTGTGGTCGGCGGGTTGGGGGAACCTCCAGTATCCAATATATTGATCCATTAATTGTTCCCTGAGTGCTGCGAGGAAAATGTTTTGTGCTCGACTTGGAGATCTATCTTGTGTGACGCTGTTCACGTCACATCCACTGATACACATTCACGGTTTGTGTCACATTACAATTCTGGTTCTGTCCTTTTGGTTTTGATTTTAATGATCATCACCAAATCAGTGGCTGAGATCTGGAAACACTGTGACATCGCTAAAAAAACATCTGCAGTCATACGATTTAGTCAAATCTAAACCGTTTTATTTGGAAGTGAACGCCCCCAGATGGGAATTACGGTAAATGTTGTGGGTCAAAGATAAACCACGGAAGTCTGAATCTGTTACAGATGTTTACAACAAACCATTTTGGTAATAATTCCAGTGTTTTGCTTTGATCTTCTCGTCTAAATTAAGTTTGACTAACTAATGGATTTGTTTACAACTAGGAATACGCTCATGTGCCTTCTTTCCAAGAGTGACATGAGAAGATTGACACCACTCTCATGCCTGACAGTTAGCCAGTCTGACCAACTGGCACCTCTAAAGGCCCGGACACACCAAGCCGACGGTCGGCCATCAGACAGTTTGGGGCCATTGATGAGCGTCTGTCGGCCTGGTGTTTGTGGCTCTAGTCGGCCCGTGATGGAGGTTTTTTGGCCAATTCACCATGTTGATTAAGCATATATTCCCAAAGTGTCAAATTATTCCTTTAAGAGTGGAGACTAGGAGTGTGTTCCAATCCACGTACTTCCAGACGTTCACTTCAGTGTAGTGCACTATGTGTTCTCTGTACTCACTTGAGTAGTGCGTAAATTTCAACGGGGTAGGGTCGTCTCAAATCGAATACTCTGCGGCGCACTGACCGGAAATGACGATCGCAACATTTGACCGCGGCTCGCTACCCGCCAAAATATCTTCTGAAAAAAAATTAAAGCAGAGTGGAAATTATGTTTCCAACGTCGTCGCCTACGCCTACAATGTGTCCTGTTGGCTGAAAATGCACCGATACGTTTACGTATTGCATTGTTTTATTCTGTTATCTACTTATGTTTGAATAGTGGCGGCTGTGGCTCAGAGGGTAGAGCAGGTTGTCCACCAATCGGAAGGTCGTGGTTCGATCCCCTGCTGCTCCAGGTCACATGTCGATGTGTCCTTGAGCAAGACACTTAACCCCAAATTGCTCCCGAAGGCATAGCCATCAGTGTGTTAATGAGTATTTAGATTAGATCCTGATGGGCAAAGTTGGCACCTTAGCAGCCTCTGCCATCAGTGTATAAATGTGTGTGTGAATGGGTGAATGCTGACGTGTAGTGTAAAGTGCTTTGAGTGGTCGGAAGACTAGAAAAGTGCTATATAAGTCCAAGTCCATTTACCATTTACCATAATGGTCGTGGTAAGTACAGAAGTACGCGGATTGGAACACACTCCAAGACTCTTGTTGTTGTTTGTTGAGAGCACAAATGACATACGTCAGACTGAATTCCAGTGATTGAAGTGCCAGGATTGTAGGTTCCTGTATTTGTTTTGTTTATTTTTAGCTTCTTGTTTAGTTTTAATTGACTGGTTAAACTAGTTTTGGTTTCTTCTTTACCCACACTGTCATTTGACATTAAAGAAGAGGAAACGAGAGCATCTTGGTCACTTGTTGACATATGAAATACAGTGTTTCCCCAAAGAGACCGAGTGTGTGAAAGTAGGTTACTTTGTACTGCCAGGGTCACGCAGAATAGTTCAGATATTTTCTTTAATACTGTGGATATCAAACTATGCAAGCTATATATATTGTTAAATCATTATGGCCTTCTCATCAACCTCAAATGTTAACAAAACATATCATATTTCGTCTTCAAATTATCAAATCATTTCTTTCACGTCTTCCTCAGTTAAATCTGATCACTGTGGACTGGAAACATGGGATTAAGTAGTTAAAGTATATTAGCTGTAATCAAATGCAGGCTCTCCCCAGTGCTGCTGCTCCCTCACATCTTCACTGCTCTCTTGATACTACAGCTGGCAGCAGCTGCGGCTTTCATTCTCTCTTTCTCTCTGATAGATAGACAAGTTTAAAAAAAAAGTCTTTTCATTGGAAATACAAATTGTTTTAGGATGATGCAGCATTCATACAGGATCACGTAAACAGTGAAGTATGAGGGCTTTGACTGCAGTGGACAATCATACAGTTGTTACTGTGTTTGAAGCTCTCTTACGCCTCCTGTGGACAAAACAGAAACACATTTCTGCTGGCACTTTCTACACCTGAATTAATATCAATAACAAATAATAGAATATCAGACCCCAGATACTTTTGTTGTAATATTTATAAAGAGATGATTCTGATAAAATCCTTTTTGTTTTTTTGTGGTGGTAGGTTTGCAGCATGCACGAAACAAACAGTTTTTATTTCATTCTATGTAACTGCCTTGTTACTGTATGTATATGTGCAATGGTGTTAATAAGTACTGTACAATTAAAACTTAAATTCTAAGCTACTTGTGCTTTATTTGAGTATTTTTAATTTAATGCTACTTTATACTTCTACACTATATTTCAGAGGTAAATATTTTACTTTACGCTACATTTATCTGACAGCTGTAGTTACAAGTTACTTTGCAGATTAGGATTTTAAAAACCTATAATGACCCTGCAAAATACAAAACATTGTTATACAGTAAATTAGGCCACCTTGCGGTTCATATAATGCATAAGAGTAGCTCTTTGATGTTTGAAATGTTATCTTTTTCTCAACTGTGGACCTGCAGTCTCAAATACAGTAAATCAAAATTATAATCACCTTTATTGCACATAGAAGCTTATGAGTGCACATACAAAGAATACGACTGCATGTCTCTCAATGTACTTATACAGAAATAGTAGGAAGGGGCAGGGACAACAAAGCTGGACGAATAAAGGATAGACAGGACTGTTATGTGCACAAGTAGTGAAAAAAATAGGTGTATATATATAAATATTATATAAATTAGGGCGATTCAAATCAAACAATTCAAATATTTGATCGCGATTAATCCCAAATTAATCACACATTTTGTACGTGTTTTGTTCAAAATGTACCTTGAATTGAGATTTGTCAAGTATTTAATACTCTTAAGAACATGGGAGACGGCAAATATGCTGCTTTATACAAATGTATGTATATATTAATTATTGGAAATCAATTATCACAAAATAATGACAATAACTGACTGTAAACTACCTGATCAGCACTAAACAGCAGACAGACACAGTTAGAGACTAGTTTTGTGAACAAAGTGGAGCATTAAGCAGCCAAAGTTTCAGAAACTTCCCCCAGGAGTTGGAGGAGACCAAAAACAGAGCTAAAAGAGAGAGAATATTGGGCCGGTGGACAAACACGGCTCCAAATGAATGATAATGTTGCTCTGTGTCTACTGGATGTGTAAATAAGCTACTTGCGGTGATTATATGTGGGTGTTGTGTTTGGCTAAAAAAGCCGTTTAATGCAGATTTAAAATGAATTGAAATTGAATTGACTCTGGAATATTTGAAGTGACGTAACGCTATCCTCCTCCAACTCCTGGGAGATTTTTCAGTGCATCCTCGTGTCTCCACTTCTGCTCCACCGCTGTGACAATCTGATCTTTCTCTATACTTCCTGTCGTGTTTGATAACTGCTCTGTGCTGCAGCCTCTGGGCCGTCTGTCAGTTTAAACCCACCACTGCAACTGACTGATTTAAAAAACACTCAAGTCTGATTCTCAGGTCCGTCCATGCAGAATCGTGCATCAAATTCAACCCCAAAAAAACATCAGTGATGTTTTCGGGGGCTCACTTGGGTATAAGAGCTACCCCTCAGTTGAGTCCCACATTGATGAATTATACATGCCTCGCATCACACCTCCCACGCTCCATCTTATGTAATGTCAGCCACGCGTGGAGAAGCGTATGAGTGTACGTGTGTCTATGTGGATGTATTTATATCCAGACTGGGATTGAGGGAACGGTGACTCATTCTCTTTGCTCTTTATTTTTACCCCACAATCTGCCCACCCACCCATCGCCTATTTCTAAGAAGAAGAAGAAAAGAAAGAGTATTAGTTTAGACATTTCCCAACTGTACAATGTTGTTCTAATATCACTGCATCGTCTTCACCCCAAACTTAAGACGTTTGTTCACAGAAAATAAATATAATAATGTTAATCAACCTCCTGTAGGATCATTTTCTCTCTTATAAACAATGCCGCATGGTGAAATTGTAAGAATAAAGGAACTGATAAGACATCTTTGTTCCTCTCCAGAAACATCACTTGATTATACAGTATATGTTAATCTTCTAGGGAAGCTTTTTTTGAGTCAATGGGTATTCGCTGAGCCAAATAATTTCAGTAGTTAATACGGTTTTAGGAGTACAACCCAAAGCTGCTGCTTTAAGACCTTCTAATGTGTCTTTTAGAGCCTTGAACTAATTATTTTATACTCTCACCTGCTTCTTCTGACTGTTTATCACTCTGAGCAGAATTTCTTCTATAAAAAAAGTTATAAAATAAATGAATTGACCAAATTATGTGATAATAACCCATTAAGGCAAATTAGTTTTAACGCCACTAATTTCTTTAATGCATTAATAAACTTGTGATTTTTAGGTTGTAGCGGGCTCAGTTTTAAAGCTGGAGTGAAGATACTATCAAATGAAACTAGAAAACCTAAGGGTTATGTATGTAGTATGTCATACTAGCTTGTCGTGAAGGAGGTTAAATAACGCTCCAAACGAGTGTTACTCCAAGAGTGCCTGATCCTTACCGACGCTGCAAACAAGCAGTAAAGTACTCCATCCCCTCCCTACACTGCCTCCGACAAGAACTGATCATATTTGGTGCATAGTCAGTATTTTAAGAGACTGCAGTCAGCACAAATCCAGCATTATGTTTTATTACATAACGCTACACCTGCCTGAAACTCTCTCATCCGGTGCTCAGCAACCTGCAGGCTCAGTTCACACCTGCCAACACATCACCGTCACATTCCTGCTCAGCACAACTGCACTAATCAGCATTTACCTCCAAACCAACACTGGTGGAAAGGTCAGCGTCCCAGCCAGCGGACTGAGAGTAATGGCTGGGATAACGGTGCTCCCATCCCTCCCCTCGCTGAGGGAAAAGTCACAGGATGGCGGACGAAGCCCAAATCAGCGGCGACATCTCAGCGGTGGCTTGTTACCGCCACCGACCCCGTGTGCTCAATCAAAATGTCAGGGCGCAGGCCTGGCAGGAAGGCTCAGGTCTGGGCAGGCAGGTCTGGAGAGGGCCTGATAGGGGTCCACCATTGTCCCCTCCATCTCAAAGAATGCCATCCTCCCTGTCTGTGGCATTTTACATGTCGGCCATGTGCTATACAAAGGCGGTGCCAAAAGGGAATCTCTCTAGAGTCAGACAGTGATAGGTAGTTAGTAGTAGTAGCTACGTAGTATCATGGATGGATTACTGAGTGAGCGGGCCTACGGGGTTCAGGCCTAGGGGCCCCAAAGAGATGCAAAACAACCTTAAAAGAGATGCAAACACTAAGATACACAGAACGACCACAAACAGACACAAAACTACCACAAACATGTGAAACAACTACAGCCCAAAGAGACACAAACAACCTTAAAGAGATGCAAAAGAGAACCACAAAGAGATGCAAAACGATCACAAGACGCAAAACGACCACAAAGATGCGCAAAACTATACCACAGACGCAAAACTATACCACAGAGACACAAAAGAACCTCAAAGAGACGCAGAACAACCACAAAGAAGCGCAAAACTACCACAAAGAAACGCATAACTACCATAGAGATGAAAAAAAATTATGATACGACCACAGAGAGACACAAAACAAGCACAAACAGATGGGAAACAACTACAGTACAAAGAGACACAAAACAACCTTAAAAGATATGCAAAAGAGAACCTCAAAGAGATGCAAGATGACCACAAAGATGCAATAATTGACCACAAATAGAGACAAACAACCTTAAAGAGATGCAAAAGACAACCACAATGATGCACAAAACTACTACAATGATGCACAAAACAACCACAAAGATGCGCAAAACACAACCACAAACAGATGTGAAACAACTACAGGTCAAAGAGACACAAAACAACCTTAAAAGAGATGCAAAAGAGACGGAAAACAACCACAAAGGGATGTAAAATGACCACAAAGACGCATAAAAACTACCACAAAGAGGCACAAAACAACCACAAAGAGGCACAAAACAACCACAATGATGCACAAAACTAGGGCTGACCAATAAATCGCATTTTCATCGTCATCGCGATATGAACATGCGCGATAAACACATTGCAAAAGGCTGTCTGAAACGTGATGAACAAAGAAAAACAATTTTATTTAGGGATGGTTAACAAAACCGACAGCGGTGTAGAGGTCGTTGACAAGGAGGGTGTACTATTAGGTAGAGATGGGTAGGTCACAGAGGAGGAAGTGGGTAAACTCTCCTACTCAAATGGCTTTTTGACTGATAGGTGGGTATACTGTAAATCAGAAAAAGAGGTGGGTTTATTCCATATATTCGCGCATAATCTCCACTACGCCACTGATGGCAGAGATGCGAAACAACCACAAAAACACAAAACAACCATACTGGGAAGAAAAACAAGCACAAAAAGACGCAAAACGACCACAAAGAAGTTGCTATCTGGGCGTCTTGCTCCTATGTAAGAGGGGTGGGGGGCCTTTAACATTGTCTGATAATCTGTCCATGGCTGTAGACTATTCGGAGTTCTTCACAAGTTTCTAAACCCGCCCCTGGTGTTACATAACTGTCCTGGTTGGATGTGGAGTTAGAAGGAGCGGTCCTGAAGAGCAGGGACGACAAACGTTTTTACGGTCGGGAATCCATTATTGATGAGGATGAAGCTTGTTTATAGCACAACTCGTTTGGATCAAGAAGCCACCACCAGACACTTTGCAGTTATAACTGAACACGTTACATAACAGAGCGGCGGAGTGGATGGAGGAGGAAATCCTTTAGTCTTGTGTCTGAAAAGCATCCGACATGCTCGCCGTGCAGCGTGATGCTATCTCGGCTGCGAGACATGTTCTGTCTTATCATCACACTGTGTGAAACGTGTCATCCTCAAACAGACACATCGCATCTGATGGAGATTCTTATCACAACGTCAAATCGCTTTTGTCCATCTGACAAGGAAAGAGAAACTAAATCCTGTCAGAGGAGAAAGAAAGAAAACGGCTCTTCAAAGCACATTTCACTCAAAGGACGGGTGACATTTCTGCAAGATGTGAACGTGTTTGAGAAAAGGTTTTAGAGGCAGTGAGCAGAGTTGGTGAATGTCAGAAAAATGTCTGGAAAAAAGCACAAAAAAAAATGTCAGAAAAAGGTAAAAAAAAGAATGTCCGAAAAAATGTCGTAAAAGAAACTTTTGAAAAAGTAAAAAAAAAAAAATGTCTGGAAAAAAAGTAAAATAAAAATGTCTGAAAAAAGGTTTTTAAAGAAA
>CAKAOI010049707.1:0-12503 GCA_916701655.1 Sebastiscus albofasciatus
TAAAAAAAAAAAAAAAAAAAAAAAACTGAAAAAATGTCCGTAAAAAAATGTCTGAAAAAAAAAGTCTAAAAAAAAATGTCTGAAAAAAAAGTCTGAAAAAAATGTCTGAAAAAAAAGTCTGGAAAAAAATGTCTGGAAAAAAAAGTCTGAAAAAAAAGTTTGAAAAATGTTGGAAAACAAAAGTCTAAACAATGTCTAAAAAAGGTAAAAAAAAAAAATAAAAAAAAAATGAAAAAATGTCTGAAAAAAATGTCTGAAAAAAAAAGTTTGAAAAATGTTGGAACAAAATTCTAAACAATGTCTGAAAAGGATAAAAAAATAAAAAAAAAAGTCTGAAAAAATGTCCGTAAAAAAAATGTCTAAAAAAAAGTTTTGAAAATGTTGGATAACAAAAGTCTAAACATTGTCTGAAAAAAGTAAAAAAAAAAAATAAAAAAAAGACTAAAAAAAAGTCTGAAAAAAAAGTCTGAAAAAAAAGTCTGAAAAAAAGTCTGAAAAATATGTCTGAAAAAAAAGTCTGAAAAAAAAGTCTGAAAAAAAGTTTGAAAAATGTTGGAAACCAAAAGTCTAAACAATGTCTAAAAAAGATAAAAAAAAAAAAAAAAAACTGAAAAAATGTCCGTAAAAAAAATGTCTAAAAAAAAGTTTTGAAAATGTTGGATAACAAAAGTCTAAACATTGTATGAAAAAGTTAAAAAAAAAAAAAAAAAGACTGAAAAAAGAGTTTTCCCATTGTGTTTTGCAGGTTATAACATTGTGACCAAGGGCTGCCAAGCCAGCTTTGCATGTCGCGGTGCCATGGCTTGCTGTAAGGGGAACTTGTGTAACAGCGCCATACCAACTGGTCCCAGTGTCGTCCTCCTGCTGGTGTCCTCAGCCATCATCTCACTCTTTCTCTGAAGCTTTGGGATTTTGTTTTATTTACTCTGTGTTGTACTTTTTTTTTCTTTCTAATTTGTACAACTGAAGAAGAATGAACCACTTCAATGTGAAACTGCACCGTAAAAACTGACTGATCTTATTTAGATTTAAAGTCTAACTTGTTTTGCGTATGGACGGAGTATACAGGTTTTTGTTTGGTTTACAATAAAACACTCTGACCTTTCCAATATTCTAATGTCATTCAGCATCATTTTTAAAATTAAACTATCTTTTTTTAAGCATATGCTTTTCACAAAACACCTACTCAGGACGCCATTACTCCATTATAGAGATATTTCACTAGATAGATGAAAACCGAGGCGCTAGAGGAACTCAGACAACAATCACACTCATTTTCATCCTCTGGGGACCAGAAGCCTCTGCACCAAATGTACTGGTAATCCATTGTATATGTGGGAAACAGCGGTGGGGACAGTAAATTGGAAGTAGACTAGCTGCACCCCCTTCTCCAATGTTAGAGTATAAATTAACCTTTTTTTTTCACACTATAATGATTTGAAAATAAGCCAGTTTGTCTGCACTGGGCAGAGCACAGCTACCTCAATATGATAAAAAGATTTTTTTTTTTTTGCTTTTCCTAAACGGTCTTGCTGAAGCGTAACATCCGAGGTGTGCCCCTATTTGCTTGTGCAGAAAAACAAAAAAGAACAACATTTTTCCTCTAACATTTTTAAGGTTATATTATGTTTGTATTGAGGAGGAGTCAGGTAAGGGGCTGCGTTCAAAAACTGCAGACACTATTTGTGGAAACAAAATATGCACCTTACCACATATAGGTTGCAAAACATTTCACTCAAATTAAATAGGTCAACCTCATGATAGAGGTGGAAAAAAATAAAATAGGGCCCCAACCGCATGTGGTGGGGGAACCGGCTCACAGAGTGTTTTCTAGCATGTAGTGCAGCCTATATGGCAATACATCATGTTTTCTCAATTTAAGAACACCCATTAGTGCACTGCATCTCCTTTTCTCTACTGGAAGGGCAACAGAGGCCACTTTATCATAGCGCCTGAGAAAACCTGTAAACAACCACATCGATCATCATCCACTTTATCACTTCAATCACTGCCGTGGCAGTGAAGAGGAAGATACTTAAAAGGGGTCATTACTGAGGTAGGAAGAGAGGCTGAATCTTTTATTGCATTACAGTCACATAATGAATGATCTAAGCAAAGTGGGCAGCTCTGTGGCTGCTGGTAATTATATTCTTCTGTAAAATAGGAAATAACTGTAATGCATGTTTTACTCCCGCCAGCCAGCAGAGGGCCAACAACAACCATGTGTACCAGTCAATGGAGAGAGACTTGATGTGGTGGAACAATTTCAGTATCTTGGTATAGTCTTCCACTCCAATCTTACATTCAATGAACACATTAATAGAAATCTAAAATATTATTAAGTTCAACCTGGCAATTTTTTGTCAAATAAGACCTTTTTTCACTTCACAGTCACATACTACAGCAAACACGTTAAAACCCATCAAGTCTCTCTTCAAATTACCTTTTCATTTGCATTATTGCAATGTCATAAGTACAACATTTTAAACATTGACAGTTACCAAACTTTCACAGATGTTTGTCTTGTTTTTAAAGTTTTAAATGGGCTCACCCCCAACACCATTAAATGATTTTATCCAGAAACAACACAATAATACGATAAATACCAGAGCACAAACTAGGGGAGACTGTAATGCACCGAGGCGTAGAACTAAATTTAGTCAAATGGTGGTGACTGTTAAAGGCAAACAAATTTTACCAACACATATCAGGGACTGTGACCACTACTTACTCTATGTAAGAATCAGAAATTGCTTGTTAACAGCGACACCTGTGGCCGTGAAGTCAATGAAAGTCAGCGTCCTGTTGCTCGCGCTCGCGCTTGCTCTAAATAGACATGAACGAGCATCACTCAAAACAGTGAGGCGACACACGTCATTTAAAACCACAATATCACTCTATATTTCAGCTGCTTGGCAGTAATGTTAGCTGACCAGATGAAGGTCTCTCCATGAATCACTGCTGATCCTAGTGTTGGCTTTTCCTGCTTCAGCCTCCCGACCGCGGTCGGAGGGAACGGGAGCGTGTCTCGCTGTGGAGCCCCATCACTGTCTGGTCTGGAGGAGCTGCAGCAGTTACTTCTGCACAGACGTCCACTGCACATTCACTAGATATTCTCAGAACTAAACTAACTCTTCTGCGGTGTGGAGTGTGCGCACATGACGTGAGAATGGAGCGAGAGAGCGAGAGAGAATGAGCATGGTGTGTCAGTGAAGGCAGGCAGAGGAGCAGAGGAGCAGAGTACAGCATCGACTCCGGCCCTGGACCCAAAAGCTACGGTCTCCCCTGTGTCTTCTGGCCGCGATCGAGGGACTGAAGCAGGAAGAGTTGACACTGTTTTGTAAGACGGGCTGTGGTTTTGGTGCTTCCATGTAGTTTGTGTGGTTGTCTGAGTCTTAATAGCGTAACCACACGCGAACATGCATGGGACACCGCCCCCAGTTTATACGTGTAAGAAGTTAGAAACACTACCTTTAAAAAACATTGGCTAAAAACACAGCAGACACGTACTCATGCGGAACATCTGTTTCCTCCTGTGAAACTGTTTCTTAGCTTTTCTGTGTGCTGTCTCGTGGACTTTCCTGTGAGGTGTCTTGTAATTGTAAAATTAGTTTGTTTTATGTTTTTGTTTATTGTTAGTACCTGCCTTAGAACTATACGGATGAAATGTAGCTATCGTGTTAATTCTGGCATACTGATGCATATTGCTGATATGTTGATTAATGTGCACTGTCCTAATTCAATAGATTAAACATGACTCACTGAGAATGAAGTGAGAACTGTGTCAGTTGAATTTGACGTCATCATTATTCATTGTTCATTTGTAGGATCTTACAGTTTTTCTCAATCATATTGGCTAGTCTGTTTATTGTCAATACCATTTAAATTGTTCCAATTTTATATTTCCTTCTATTTAAATTGTTCCTATTTTATATTTCCTTCTATTTAAATTGTTCCTCTTTGTACTTCTATATTTTACTTCTATTTAACGACTGTCTACTTTTGTTTTCCTTTTTTTACTGCGTTGTATTTTGCTTTTTGTTTTCACTGATGCTACTTGTTTCTGCACTATCCCCTTTGCTGCTGTACACTGCAAATTCCCCCCCACTGTGGGACTAATAAAGGAACATCTTATTTTTTTTAAACAGTCTTAACTTTCTCTAAACTTTGAGTGCAATAGTCACAACTGTTTGATGGGACATCACAACTCTATTGCATGTCTGCAAAAGGTAGAAACTCACCCAAAACACTTCATTCATGCTTCAAAAACCGAGTTATTGTGTCAGTAAGTTTACCACCAAAACAAAAAGCTGTTTTATGATGTTTTTGTGTGTCGTAGTGGTCAAAATGTTAACACATTCTTTCACCACGGAAATGTTTCTTAGATGCAAATCTCTGTTTTGTTGACACTGACAGAATGTCAGACTGTTGTTTATCCGTTTCTGTTTCGGCAGTCGGGAAAAGTTTACTGGGAAAAGTCGATATAGGCTATAATAATACTGAATACACATAAACAGGATATGACCTTTCATGTAAAGTCGTATACAGTGAACAGAATATTTGCCAGTTGTTTTAGTGCGCAAGAAAAATGGTACATGGCGTTTCTGCCTGGAGAAAGTACTTTGGCAAGAGTACCACAGACTTACTTTTCATGATGGTTTGTGGGTCAGTGCTGCAGCAAGTTGTTGTCCCCTATGACTTGAAAGACACTGTTCTACAGCTGCTGCATGGAAATTCAGTAGCTGGTCACCTGTCTGCTGATAAAGTCCTGAAACGTGCTACTGGACATTTATGTCACGTGACATCAAGATGTGGTGCAAGCAATGTACTCCATGTGATGCAAGACGGAGCCCCACACCTCACCAGAGAGCTCCAATGAAAACAATTATTGCTACTGAGCCATTCCAAAAGGTCGCAGCTGACATACTTGAGCTTCCCATCACAAGTCGTGGCAACGGGTATGTGCTCGTTGTTCTTTGCTTTGGTCTCCAGGGCCGGAATCTCTGCTGTACTCTGCTCCTCTGCTCCTCTGCCTTCTTGCCTTCACTTACACACCGCACTTGTTCTCGCTCTTTCACTCCACTCTACACGTGCATGTGCGCACACTCCACACTGCAGAAGAGTTAGTTTAGCTCTGAGAATATCTAGTGAATGTACAGTGGATGTTTGTGCAGAAATAACTGCTACAGCTCCTTCAGACCAACAGAGGTTTCCCGTGTCTTGTGAAGTGACGGGGCTCCGCAGAGAGAAACATTATCGTCTCCGACCAAAACTCCGGTGTCTCCCTCCGGCCGCGGTCGGAAGGCTGAGGCAGAAAAAGCCAACACTACGATCAGCATTGATTCATGGAGAGACCTTCGTCTGGTCAGCTAACATTACTGCCAAGCAGCTGAAATATAGAGTGATATTGTGGTTTTAGCTGACGTGTGTCACCTCACTTTTGAGCGATGCTCGTTCATGTCTATGTAGAGCGAGAACAAGCGCGAGCGCGAGCAACAGGACGCTTACTTTCGTTGACTTAACGGCCACAGGCGTCGCTGTTAACAAGCAATTACTGATTCTTACAAACAGTCCCTTTAAGTTTATTTTATGAAATAAACTTGAAGTATACATCTTTTTTTGTGAGGCATGTTTGTGCAGGAATCAATGGAATACGTTGAGGTGCACTACTGCAGCATTTACAGCCTGATTTGTATCATCAAAAAAGAGTTGATTTTCACTTTTAGTTCCTGTATTTATTTACATGACTGTCTGATAATGTGTTCACTTTGGAAAGAAGACTGAGAAGTTGCACCACTAAAGGAATAGAGTCGACATCTTCTCTGCAGTTCTGCTCTGAGAGGGTCGATTAAAAGTGTTTTTCTTTCCATTCCCAACGCAGTGTTATGGAGTTCTGGTCCCGTTTATGACTTAGCCTTATGACTCACACCGCGTATGATTCATCGCTTTGGCTCCACATTGTAACACAAAGAAGAGAAAGTTATGTGTAAATGTTATTGTTGAATCTGAAAAAGGTAAATAACCATTTGCAACGCTTCCACACTGTGGTGTAATAACACTTTTTAAAAAATCCTTTTTTGGTGTTTATGTAATTCGTAGATGATCTTATGATTCATATTTGGCAGCTCATTCGTGTTTTCTCTAATGCTTCTCGCTGCACATTCTGGAAATGTTCTGTGGCTGCAGAGCGGCCCCACACAACACCTCTGAGATGTCAGTAAACCTTCTCACAGGAAACCACAAACAAAATGTAACGGATGGTGTGAACATTTACATATATTTCAACCATTTTTTCTCTTCTGCTTTTTCCCTCACGTTAATGTTTCTGTTATACATGTCACCATGTGTAGTAACTGATTTCTGAGAGATTTACCATCGTCTTTTGCAGGTTACAAAATGGTTACCAAGGGCTGCCAAACCAGCAGTGTTAGTGCCACTGCTTGCTGTAAAGGGAACTTGTGTACTATACTAACCCTTATAAAAAAAATACTATACAATTTAAAGTATATATTCCTATATATTTCATTTCTACTTTATCTAGTAAGTATGCTAATATCAATGTACTAGTACTATACTTGTAAGTGTAATACTTTAATCCTTCTTGGGATTAAAGTGGCCCACTTTTTAGTTTATAAAAGTATACTTTTAAGTATACTTTAAGTATAAGAATAGTAAACTTTGAGCACACAACTACACCTAAGTTTTATTTTGTACTTCAACTATACTATAAGTATACTGCAAGTATACTCGTATATATTTGTAGCCCACTTTTTAGTAGAGATGGGGACTCGAGTCGCACTTAAGACGCACACACAGTGACTTGAAACTTGACTTGGACTCTAGCTCAAAGACTTGAGACTTGACTTGGACTTGCAAAAAATGACTTGTGAGCATTTTAGTTTATGAAAGTACACTTTGTATACTTTGACTTTATAGTACTTAGCCAATGATTTATGTATTACATAAAGAGACTTGCTCCTTTTAACTAAAAACATTAATAAAATGTGTTTTTCTCACATCCCTCCACGGTGAACGGAGAATCCAAAAACTTAGAAAATTCCTGATGAATTGAAGTAAATTCATATAAAAAAATCCTTTTACACACTCTTACACACTTTAATAGGCTACTCTCAAAAAGTAAGCACAACTACAAGCCAAGTATACCTTTCTGTAGGCCTATAAGGCAAGAATACTTAATTATACTTTTCTTAAGTATATCTCAATCAAAAGATTAAGTACAAGTAGACGTATAAGCCAAATATACTTAGACTTTTCTGTATACTTGTCAGTATGAGTCAAGTATACGTAGACTTTTCTGTATACTTGTCAGTATGAGCCAAGTATACTTAGACTTTTCTGTATACTTGTCAGTATGAGCCAAGTATACTTAGACTTTTCTGTATACTTGTCAGTATGAGCCAAGTATACTTAGACTTTTCTGTATACTTGTCAGTATGAGCCAAGTATACTTAGACTTTTCTGTATACTTGTCAGTATGAGCCAAGTATACTGGATTTTTCTGTATACTTGTAAGTATAAGCCAAGTATACTTAGACTTTTCTGTATACTTGTCGGTATGAGCCAAGTGTACTTAGACTTTTCTGTATACTTGTCAGTATAAGCCAAGTGTACTTAGACTTTTCTGTATACTTGTCGGTATGAGCCAAGTATACTTAAATTTTTCTGTGTACTTGTCAGTATAAGCCTAGTATACTTAGACTTTTTTGTGTACTTGTCAGTATAAGCCTAGTATACTTAGACTTTTCTGTGTACTTGTCAGTATAAGCCTAGTATACTTAGACTTTTCTGTGTACTTGTCAGTATAAGCCTAGTATACTTAGACTTTTCTGTATACTTGTCCGTATAAGCCAAGTATACCTAGACTTCTCTGTGTACTTGTCTGTATAAGCCAAGTATACCTAGACTTTTCTGTGTACTTGTCAATATGAGCCAAGTGTACTTAGACTTTTCTGTATACTTGTCAGTATAAGCCAAGTGTACTTAGACTTTTCTGTATGCTTGTCAATATGAGCCAAGTGTACTTAGACTTTTCTGTATACTTGTCAGTATAAGCCAAGTGTACTTAGACCTTTCTGTATACTTGTCAGTATGAGCCAAGTATACATAGACTTTTCTGTAAACTTGTCAGTATATCATCACTTGACACTGTCACTTTAACTTTTATATACTTGTCATTATTCATATATGTTTACTACATTCTTGTTTACAATCAGTTCACTCATTTGCAAATACTTCCTACCACATATGTATACTTTATATTCTATTTCATTTATGCTATATTTTATCCCTATATTTTATTTTATGAATCAGATTCTCATTTTGTTTTTACTTGTGTCATGTTCTTATGCATATGTAATTAGCGTGGGCCCTAAGATCTACTGTTTCCATTGCCAACGACTGCTTCTAACTGTTGCGGTTATCACAATAAACAACAAGAAATCTGAAACTTGCTATTAGCTCAGGCAGGCAGGCAGGCAGACACAGAGGCTGCGAAGACAGATGCTAACCAGACAGCCAGGCCAGAGTGGGCGGGTGGAAATGGCTGGTATAAATACTGTAAGGCTAATCAGAGTAATGGGAAACAGGCAGGGGGAAGATCAGATAATAGGAATGCCTGGAAAGGGGTTACTACAGGACAGGAGGGAGCGGCTGCATGTGGAAGTCGAGTGACTGGAGACTTAAGAGGCAGAATGTGCAAGAAAAACACAATTATAGCAGATATTGTGACAGATTTTAGACTTTTGTTTGCATTGATATCAATGCTTCAGATCTGCTCAAAATCTATAGTCTCAGAATAATCATTAGACCCTTCTTTGATGATGCAAAATAATATAAACACATATTGAAAACTACTACTACATATCGAAGTACCTGAAAGCCACACCTGACTAAAAGTACAAATATCTAACCGGAAAATAACTTTAGTAGAAGTTAAAGTCCTAAAGTGTCTGATGTTTACTGTGCTGTACTGCCCTTACATTAAAATGTGTCCATCTTTTTTCACCATTTTACACATAGATCCAGTATAAAAGAGGGAAACCAAAACACAATATCATGAAGTCATATATTGTTGTAAGTCTTAGGCTATAATCCTTCAGTCATATTGTCATGACACTGAGGTCAAGAGAATTTGACCTTTGACCTCTAATGCTGCAATGGGGCAAATTCTGAATGCAACTCTAAATGCCCTTATAACTAACTCCACAGTGATCGGATGTGCCCATGGATAGTTCACATGAGACATTCAGTGGCAATGGGTTATATTCCAGGTGATATGTGAAAGTGATGTTCACTTTTTTATAAAGGCATGAAACTTGGTACACTTGAACAGTTTGGAGCCCTAAACATTTTGAGACATGGAGCCATCACACCAAAAATTACCATAACCAAATTATGTATTTGGCATCATAGCTCCTGTGCCAAACATGAAAACACAGAAAAGGTGATGTCTAGCCCTATGTTTGGACAGCCAATGTTTACAATGATACCAATCACAATATCATAAACTGTTCAGGTGAATCCAAACATAAGGATAGACGTGAGAAAACATAAAATAATGGATAGAGAATTAATTTTTAGTACAGTTTTTGTATTATTTTGTGTTTCTGCTGCTAAGAAAGACATTTACAAACGGCCCCAATAACAGAATCCAATGCAAGGTTCTGATCATTCTATCAGATACAAACTGCACAAAGTTACGTTTATTCTGATAAGAAATGTTGTTATTGTTGTTAGTCCCTGCAACTATACTAAAAGTATACAGATAGTTTACTAGTTGTATACTTGTAAGTGTACTATGTGTAATACTTCTTGGGACTAAATAGGGCCACTTTTTAGTTTATAAAAGTATACTTTAAGTGTAAGTATTGAACTGTTATATTCTGGTAGCCCACTTTTTAGTGAAAGTGCCCTTTAAAATATACTCTCTAGTTTAATAGTTTTTTATATACAGCAAGTATACTAGTATATACTTGTAGACCACTGTGACGACCCCTCCTATCCGCTAGGTTTCCTGTGTCTTTTTGCTGGTTCTCCTTTGTTTTGCAGGAGAGAGGGTCGTCAGGCTGATGAGCCACACCTGGGCTTGGTGTGGTTAGGATAAAAGCTCTCTTCCTTGGCTGGCACATCTGTTTTGTTTGCAGGTGATGCTTTCACACACCCACACATGCCTACATCACTGATTACTGACTTTCCACGTTTAGTTAGTTATTTATTGTTAATTTGTTAAATAAATGCCTGTTACTATTTTTAAACTCGTATGGTCTCCCATTTTTGTTGCGACCTTTGAGCCGAGTTGTAACAACCACTTTATAGTTTATGAAAGTGCACTTTAATGTATATTCAGTAAACTACTAGTTAAATCGTTTTTGTACTACAAGTATACTAACTTCTTAAGTATATCTTGATCAAAGGAACAAGGTACAAAGTACAAGTGTAAGCCAAGTACACTTGGACTTTTCTGTATACTAGTCAGAATGAGCCTTCACACTGACATGCAGCATGATCTGACGTGCAGCCTGCCTGGACTTGAGCAGAAATCTAACCTTAACTGCAGCTTTGAGAGCACTTTGTTTGTACTTTCCCATCACGTGAATGATGTAACTTGCACCACTGATTCACCAAAATGCTTGCTCGCAATAGTAACAAAGATGCTTATAGGGAAATGTAGTAAAAGTACACATTTTATTTAGGGGGCTGCACGGTGGTGCAGTGGTTAGCACTGGCGCCTCACAGCTAGAGGGTTGCAGGTGCGAATCTGACTTGGGGCCCTTCTGTGTGGAGTTTGCATGTTCTCCCTGTGTTAGCGTGGGTTTTCTCCGGGTACTCCGGTTTCCTCCCACAGTCCAAAGACATGCATGTTAGGTTAATTGTTGACTCTAAATTGCCCATAGGTGTGAATGGTTGTCTGTCTCTATGTGTCAGCCCTGCGATGGACTGGCGACCTGTCCAGGGTGTACCCCGCCTTCGCCCAATGTCGGCTGGGATCGGCTCCAGCCCCCCCGCGACCCCTAACGGGACAAGCGGTTGCAGATGGTGGAGATGGGTGGGGAGATTTTATTTAGGAGATGTTGTGGAGTAAAAGTGAAAGTTGACAGAAAAATAGAAATTTAAGTAAAGTACAGATACTGTAACGAAGTATTATGACTTTTTTACAGTACATCACTGATTTTACTTAAATGAGTAGTAGTTTTGCAGTACAAAATAAGACTTAAATGTAAACTAGTTGTTTAGTCAAAGTTTACTATTCTTACACTTTAAGTATACATAAAAGTACACTTTTATAAATTAGAAAGTGGGCCAATTTAGTCCCAAGAAGTCTTGAAGTAGTACACTTATGCGTATACAACTAATACATCGATATTAGTATACTAGGATAAGCGGTTACAGATAATGGATGCGTTAGTCAAAGCTGCTTTAAAGAGGGAGTGAAAATACCTCCCTTGGGCGTCATCTTGTTAACGTCTGGTGAGTTTGAAATGTTAAAGTGAATGATGTTCAGTGTTGTATGTGTAATACAGTATAAGTAAATATGTTACGGCCCCTCCTCTGTGGCTCTTGCCCATCATATGGGTGTGTTTTGTTTGAGTGAGGTGTGCTCGTTTTGTTCTGGTTTGGTCCGTCTGTTTGTTCGAACCTTTCCCCTCTCTCCCTCTCATTGCTGTGCACCTTGCACGCCTTCTGCAATCAGCACATCTGTTTGCTATAAAGCCATCTGCCCTTTCCTATACGAATGTTGTTGTGCCATCGTTTACGGTTTGTCTACGTGCCACGCTTCCAGCTCACTTTAGCTTGCCTGCCCCTGTTAATCTTCTATAAAGGCTATACCTGCCGGTCCAGCATGTGCATTTGGCCCCAGATTCGTGACAAAAGCTCAAGAAGTCGGAGAGTTTTATGTTTACCTCAACATCAAAAACCTTGTGATATCCAGCTTTCAGACGTCTTAAATATAAAACCGTATCACATCAAATTGTTTCTGGAACGTCTTCAGAGTCTTGCCCACCCTTGTGAAAAAGTAGTATACTTGAATTTTATTTTATGAAGCACACTTAAGTAAAGTTCAAGTATATTTCCCCCAAGTGTACTTTATGTAGTAAGTATACTAATAGGCTCGTTGGAGATGAGCTGAGCCTCGCCTGGAAAGTAGAGGAGATCAGGCAGCAGCAGCAGCAGCAGCATGGGGTGGAGACAGAAAGCTGCGGTCAAGTCGGACACTTTCCAGCAACCTTCAAAGACTTTACAGGAAATCACAGGAAAAGTTACTTCCTGTTATAGTCAATGAGCCAAGGGGTTGGTCGTGCCACTTTCGAGGGATTTGGGGATTTTTTAAGTGATTTTTTTAAAGGTCTATATCCGTAGTGTTGGAAAACGCATGATAGCATTGCAGCAATGGTAGCTTTCTATGTGCTATCACTCCTTTTTTCATCCCTCCATCATTAAAATCTTTCCATCTTTTTTCGTCATTTTGCACATAGATCCAGTAT
>CAKAOI010049709.1:0-38876 GCA_916701655.1 Sebastiscus albofasciatus
TGTATATATATATATACACATACATATATATATGTATATATATATATATATACAAAGTAAGTATAAATATATTAGTCAGTGGTCAAAACAAGCACTTTTAGCGGACATAAACTGACGGTACCAGGTTGCCCAATGATGACATTACAGCTAGTTTTACAGCTCCAGCGTTCTCCTTCAATACTGGACCAATTTCAAAAGGTGTTGTTTAAAGTTATCCTTTAAAGGGACTTTAAGTATCTTTTCACTTTATCATCAGATCATTTTGAGCTGCTAATGTCACAAGAGGACCTTGTTTATTAGAAACTGCAGTGATCGACTTTAGAATTGAGTATTTTTCAATAAAGACTGATAAACCCCAAAAAACACCCAAAAACTAGAAGCCTTAAGTGTGCAGCTGAATAGTTAATGGGTTCAAATATTTAAAAAACACTGTTTTGTCTCTCTCATTATAAATAAATACTTTCAATACCTTTACAAGATAGACTTTGCATGCACCAACGTAGTCAAACAGGAGCCCATCAAACGTCCTGTAGTGGCGGTCACCGTAAGCCATGCACATGGATGGACACGGATGAAACACACACTGGAACGTCCCATGCTGGCAAACACTACAAAGACAGCAAAGCTTCAGTGATTCAGCATCAACTTGTTCCCACTTAGTGTGAGGACATTTTTTTTCATGTCTAATGACCTCCTTTTTGTTCAAGAGCCTCAGGTTTACAGCAGGCAGAGAAGTGGCTGGTGAATTGTCAAAAGGCTGAATCACCGCTCATTGCGCTATTAGGCTGTCATCTACATCTTCTTCCCTGGCTGTGGCTTGAAGAAAAAATGGAAGGATGGGAGAAAGACTGAGATCACTGGGAGAGTGTTTCCTTTCACCAGCGATGAACAGTCTGAGGCAGAAGGAATCAAAGAGTTATACAAGGGCCTGCTCTGTTTTCAAGGCCTTTTTCTGTCTCGTGATAACAGAGAATTATGGATATCAGGTGGCCACTTTCGCTGCTCCAACAATCTCAGGACTCCACGCTTTCAGGCAAAATCTGACTTTGAAAAATTAGCAGCGTTGGTGGAGATTTGTCTTAATTCTGACAGATATTGTTGGCGAATGATTGGTGGGGATAATACTAATTTGTATGCCATGACAAAATGGATAATGAACAAAGTTTTCTATAAAAGCTTGATGGGATTTTAAACGTGGCTGAATCTTAATAAATGCATGAACGTACCACTGATGGCACGGGGAGGAGACTCTGTCGCCGGGGTAATATTCCTTTCCTTTCCATAGACAGGGGCAGGATGCAGGTTCAAAGCACTCGTCTCCATGTTTCAGCAAGCTGAGGGCAAACACGAACAAGGATAGAACATTATCGCTCTGTTTTTACCGAAATGGACAATGGAGCTTGGATAAAGCAGCTTGAGTTCAACAGATTCTGGTGATGTTTTCTTGGATTAAATCCTGCAACTGTGGCCCCTTAATCTTATAGGACGTCAAGATGTGTCCTGTTCAAACATCCATGGGCAAGATGCTTACTTCAGCTAGCTTGGTTTGTCCATTGAGAATAATGCCATTTTTACCAATAACATTCACCCAGATGTGAAAAATATATCACCAGAGAACTGCAGTGAGATCATAATCCAACCAACTACAGGGAACAACCCCAAAACATTAAACAAACAAGTCTGATTTTCTTTTACTCTTAACTGAACTGATCGATAATGAAAGAGTCTGAATCCATCACAGGTTGATTCTCTACACAGTGTCCCATTAAGTCCTGCCAAAAACAGCAAAAAGAAACTTTTTCATTATGGAAATAAAGCTTCTCTGAACATACTGTAACAGAGCATTGGTACTTCCAAGACTGTCTCGATAAACGCGCCTACCATATGAGAACAATTGGACCTTAAAGGCTGCTGCAAAGTGCTGCAAAACATTCAGTGGAAACATATTGTTAAACAAGAAAAACATCTCAACCAGTGCAAAAAGTCTCAACATTGAACGCAACCTGTGACGAGATGCAACGTATCCTCAACGCATGATAGCTTACGAAAAGTTACTCCTCATTTTTCGGGCATTCTCCTACGAACGCCCAGTAACACGTGTCAATTTCCACTTATTACATGCATACAGTCATTTCAAAATAAACTTCCATCCTCACAGGAAACAACTTGGTTAGGTTTAGGAAAAGATTGTGGTTTGGGTTAAAATAACTATCCAAGTGGCGTCCCTTAAGCACAGAAATTACGGGACAAACAAGGCAAAAGTGAGCATAGCTCACATACAGCACCCCCGCTCACTGCTTGACTCCTACTAAAGTAGGGCCAAAGGCTTTGCCCTTTTGGAACGAATGGAACGAGTTCTGCTCCGGAAACGAAATTGAGGTCGAAAAAAAATCAAATTTTTTGGCCAAAATTTAAAAACTGTTGGGCACCCTGGACTCCTAACCCCAAAAAGGCATAACTAGACCACACTGTCAACCATCATACCAAATTTGAAGTTCATAAGTTAAATAGTTTCTAAGTTCTGCTCCGGAAACAAAAGTGTGACACACGAACGGACGGAAGGACGGACGGAAAGACGGACACGCAGAGCGCTATATACCCCCGACTACGTTGTCGCGGGGGTATAATAAATCAACGTTGACTTCTGGTTTCACACAGGACGTGAAGATGTGTATGTTTAACCATTATGAGTTTTTGATAAGTTTTGTTATAGATTTTGGCAATTCATTCAAATAATATAATAATTCTATTCTTATCCTTTTTTTCCCAACCATTAAGCGGCTCATTCCCTATCATTAACCTTATGTAGTTTAGGTAGCTGAACCTAACTAGACTTCACCACGGAGGTGGCAGATCAGAAAACGCTTGTTGAAAGGGTTAATAATGATGATGTTCATAATGATGATGTGAATGTGGTATTCATTATTTGAGCCCCTTTCAAACACGCACTGCAACCCTGAACTTATCCAGACATTACCCAAAGGAGCTGTATGTGAGAACGCAAATGTCTGAGTCATTAAACGGACTTCACCCTGCTAGCTCCATGGTACAAAGTCTGTGTAATGTCCTATCGAGCCCATGCTGAATAGAGCTGCTCATTGTCTGAGTGTTGATGACGTCTCTATCAAGCAGTTGGCGCAAAATCGGAAGAAAACAAACATTCGAGGGTGAAGAAGAAGAGCATTACTTGAAGACACCAACAAAAATGTCAAACTGGAGAGACAACGAGATTCGGGAACTTATATTGGTAAGGGCCAAAATCGTGCGTTTGGACGGAAATGGTGACACAGATGTGCCATAAAGGTGTATCTTAAAGATGGTGATATGTATCAATATCTTCACTTTGCATGGATGATGTTTGGTCGTTGATAATTGAATCAACATATCGATCCAGACCAGAGTATTTCCAGTAGGTGAGAACATGTCTGACATGTCTTCTGTTGTGTAGTACATGTGTGACAGGGCAACTCCAGACATTGTCCAGAGTTCATATGAGCAGGCGGTTTTAGGTAAAAGGACGTCTCGGTAATTTATACTAACTTCTCATCAATGGACCAAAGACGAGCAGTAGATGTGGTCCTAGCTGAAGGTCTGTGATCAGAGGAAGAATCAGCTGATTGAATGGTTGACTGAAATCATCAATAGGCCAATAAAAGAGCCTTATATGTCAGAGCAGTGTAATTTGGAGTTATCATTCAAGGACTGTGGGCTAACAGGATGCTATCATGTTATAACACAATCATCATCTGGAGCTCCTGTGTTCATCTCTAACCCAGATTATGGGGACCTTCCTTTGCCAAGGGAACGACAGAGGCAGAGCCAAAGCAGGTTGGCTTCCAGAGCGGAGCGATGCCAGGAAAAAAGAGGGAGAGAGTTTCAGGGGTGGGCGACTGTGGATGAAAAGCGGTAACACTCGTTAGCTACATGAGAAAACCAGACAATTAGGATTCTCAGAGATAGAGAGAGAAACAGTCTTTGTCTGGATGCCTCCATTTGCTTTCCACTCTGCGAGACGAAGCTGATAAGTATCTTGTAATATCCAGGGTTGAGCTATATCCGCTGGCGAGGCTGCAGACAATGAAGTGACATACTGAATGGTCTCGCCACAAACCTCAGGTTCATCTGAGTAGAGTTACACCCCCGATAAAACGGTGTTAACAGCTTCCTTTATCTGCCTGCCAAGCTGCCGTATCAATTACTCTGATCAAAGATTCTACAATCATTCATTCTCCCGACCTACGGGCACATTATGAATAAATCCTCATAAACACAGCCCTCATTTTCAATTTAATTCCATCAGATGTTAAAGTGGCTGAGGAAGATGTAGTTGTATAGAGTGGCGACGGGCGAGCCAGACGGCGCGATGGGTTGATTGTCTGTGATGCAGCCGGTGTTGTGCACACCCATTGAAGATCGCAGGTTTCATTATACCAGATAACAAAAGCAGAAACTGTCTCACATACTTTTAATGACTTCATACAGTATGAATATCAAATACACTAAATCATACATCATTTTCATGTCTTGTAAAGTAGGCCAGTGAAGTCAGCAGTTGTGGGACAGAAAACAATGTAAGAAGTGGTGTTGTTGTTGTTATTTACATTAGTTTTTCCTGGCCACAGTGTGCTTGGTGGATCTTGTTAGGTCTATAAACTATGATGTCGGTCTAAGACCTGCTCTATATATAAAGCATCTCGAGATGACTTCTGTTATGTTTTGACGCTATATAAAAATAAATTGAATTGAATTGAATTGAACATGAGATATGACTTTATATAACTTTATAACTTAATGAGCTGACAGAGAATCCAGAGCACTGGCAGGTCAGTGGCCCAAATGGCAACCAGTGCTTTCAATTACATTGAAGTTTCTCAGTTTACTCAACTGATTGCATTGTGATCCTTTATTTTTCTATATTCATGTTTAATTTTTGGCTGAGTGCAGTCTGGTGTCATAAAAATTATGTTCCCATACAACGAAACTGCATTGTCAATAACTTTTCGAGGGAACATATTTTTTCCCGGATTACGTTTGTTTTTGGATGGGTCAAACAGCTTTCACCCAGAAAACTGGTATTCATGTCCCGTGTGAAACCAAATGTAACGCACTTATTTTAACTCAACCCATGATCTTTAACTAAACCCAACCAAGTAGTTTTGTTGCCAAAACTTAAACATAATTCGGAATGCAGTTTTGAAACGGCAAAGCGCCATGAGCAGTTAAAACAATTTATAACTTATTTTTGGTTACGAAACATCAAGATTCAATGTATCTGTGGTCTGCAGAAAAGTATATTGCCAACATTTTATTCTGGCGACGTGTTATCCCATTTCTACCAGACGCAGAAATCTTATGGTCCACCTTTTTGTTTCTATCCACTCACTCTTAATGGTATCGCTTGTCTTGGTTGTTACAGATGCAGTAGTAAAATTATGGTTACTGTTGTGTTTCTTGTTGTCGTCCTTGTTGGAATGTGACAATACGTGTACTTGACCAATCACAATCATCAGCACTGCCGGCCGAAAGTACTTGAAACTTTAATTAGCTACCACTGAGCAAAGCCAAAGTTTAGTTTCAGGAACTCGTTCCCAAAGCAAGCGGAGAACAGTGGAAACATAAGCAGAACCCATGATAATGGTTTTAACGTTCCTGCAGTGGAAAAGGGCTACAAGTGGCCACTCAGTTTCAAGCACAGTTGGTGGATTAAACACGTGCATATTGCTATCAGGCGCAAGCTCAAAACTGACCTAATTGCATAAACACTGTAAAATAAGTTGTTGGTTTACACATATAGTAGCCTGCACTCATCATACACAAATCAGGATATTCAGCTGACATTGTATGAAAATAACATCCATCCATCCATAATGATATATTTTATTTAAAGTGATATAATGGGCGTTGAAATATAAAATGTTTTTAATTTGCAATCTCTTAATTTACCTCTGCATTCAGCCCGGTCGCCAGGAAAAAATGTTTGCACTGTACGTTTCTGCAAACCACAGATACGTTGAATATCGACGTTTTTCGGTCAGAGCAAGTAACGTAGTACAAAGAGCGTCTGTTATTGAAAGTTACGTGGTATAATAATGAATATAAAGAGTGAGAAAGTCCAGTGGAAGTGGTGGGAGGGGTGAAATAAACACGTCCCATGTGAAACCAAAAGTTAACGTTGACTTCACGTTTTGTCCGTTAAGGGTGGTTGTTATTTATTTATGCTAGTGTTGTTATGGCTGTTACGTTACGTTGTTACGTTACGTTGTTACGTTACGTTGTCACGTTATTATTTCAACACAAATCATGACCTTTTTTCTAACGTTAACCAAGTAGTTTCGTTGCCTAAACCTAACCAATCATTTCACAACGTTAACATGTGGCATTGTGCGTTTCTGCAAGCGTGACACGAGGCTGACATGAAACGTTTTTATTAAACTTATTTTGGTTCAGAAACATCGACATTCAACATATCCGTGGTTTGCAGAAACGTACAATGCCAACATTTTGCTGCATTGGAACTTTGAAACAGAAACCATCCAGTTTCCAATTGTTTTTGCGATTGTATGTATGTACGTACTGTAATCCAAACCAGATTGTGGTATGCTGCGTGGTCCTGTGCTGCACCTGAAGGTCCAGGTTCATATGAGTTCAGCTTGGCTAATTGTCACAGAATGAGGAAGGAATGAATGGTCTACATTTTGATCATAAACAAAGTGTGCCATTGTGAATGAAAACACAATGGCTTCTTCTGTCAGCACCTCAGCTAATTATTTCCCATTACAGGTTTTAAAGTCCTGCTGCAGATGAATACCTTGCAGTTGACTTTGAGTTTTTTGTTTCTGTTTTCATGATAATCATCTAAGTGTAGTATTAATATGACAGAGGGAACATCTGCTTATCATCTGCTGTCTGTTTTAGAAAAGAAAACCAAAGCCAAAAAGGTGAAGACATATGACTGATGTGTAGCAGGCCAACAAGTGAAGAAGGTAAAAAAAAATGTACTTCTTAAATCAGGGATGAATACTGAAGTACGAGACTGAGGTCTTGGCTTATATTGTGTGATATTATAATGGTCTTTGGCTCATGTTCATCATCATTCATGAGAAAAACAAGGTTCAATAATCTTGTTATGTTCCTGAGAGGATACAGGTTGTTTCACAAGAAAGGTAGCACAGTAAATACATCCATAACAGCACTATTTTTCTTTCTGAAGTTAACTAAATGTGTATTTTTCTATTTGCCTTAAAGGAGCTGTGTGTAGGATTTAGTGGCATCTAGCGGTGAGGTTGCAGATTGCAACCAACTGAGACTTCTCCCATGTGCCAAGCGTGTAGGAGAACTACACGATATGAAAGGCTCATTGTAAGCTAACAAAAACACAACGGTTCTTAGTTTCAGGTGTTTATACGCTAATGAAAACAAACTTATCAATATTATATTTCATTTCTGCCAATAGATTTGCCTAAATCCTACACACTGGACCTTTAAAGGTGCCCTCAGGAGCTTTTGACCAGTAGCAGCGTAATGTTTGTAATAGTGGGGTTTGTTTGTATTGTGCACAAGCAAGATGACGCTAGCAACGCAACACACATTCCTGCATCAGGTTTCACACCATTCCTCTGATCGACGTTGAGGGAAATGCATTCAACACGTTTCTTAGACCTCAAAAATATATCCAATGCAACTACAGAGCCCCCCCCCCCCACCCTCCTCCCGGCGGTCACACAATAGAAATAAATATTGATGTGGAAATATGTGCAAACGGAGTAATAAAGATTTAAGATTTCTAAACCAAGCTCATAGATTGCTAAACTGAGCTAAACTTTCTCTGTTGTTCCAATGCTAATGGTCATTGTATTTCACATGGTTGGAAAGGCCAGTTTATTTACCTTCACAATGATGTCACACTTGTAAGGATCATGCATTTGTGGGATGAGCAGCACAGCTGATTATGTTGATAATGCCCAAGAAAAAATTTGCCAAAAAAGCTGTGCCAATGGTAAACAGTGTATTCTCATAAGGCTACCAGGAAGCCTGCAATGACTGACCTTCACCATCAGGCCCGTTGGCGCTGGTGTTGACAACACAGACAAAGAAACCTGAACATGTGGGGGAATGTCATGTTCAACGATGAGTCCAGGTTCTGTCTGCCAAAGTTGGAGGGCAGGGTCAAAGTATGGAGACGACGCGGAGAACGCTATGCTGATTGTTGCACCGATGGAGTAACAGCTTTTGGTGGTCATCATTGAATGCCATCTCAATGCAGTGAGATATCGGGATGAGATTCTGCAGCCAGTGGCGATCCCATATCTCCACAATCTGGGACCTAACTTCATCCTCCAAGATGACAACGCCCCCTCCCCCCACAGAGCCAGGGTTATCACAGACTACCTCCACAATGTGGGAGTAGAGAGAATGGAACGGCCTGCCAAGAGTCCAAACCTCAACCCAATTCAACACTTGTAGGATCAGCTTGGGCGTGCTGTACGTGTTAGAGTGACCAACACAACCACGCTGGCTGACCTGCAACCAATCCTGGTTGAGGAATGGAATCCCACAGCAACGTGTGACCAGGTTGGTGACCAGCATTAGGAGGAGGTGCCAGGCTGTTGTGGCTGCGTATGGATCTTCCTCCTCTACTGAGGCTCCTGACGGTGGATTAAATGAATAAAGTGTCAAATAGCCAATATGTCTTGTTTGTTCCTTGTTACTGATAGAGAGTTCAATCATCCAATCCACCAAACAACTCAAAACAAGAGTCAACACCAACAGGAGAATACACTGTTTACCATTGATGGAGCATTTTGGCAAATGTTTCTTGGGCGCTACCCACATAATCAGCTGTGCTGCTCATCCCACAAATGCATGATCCTTACAAGTGTGACATCATTATGAAGGTAAATAAACAGGCTTTCCAACCATGTCAAATACAATGACCATTAGCATTGGAACAACAGAGAAATAATCCATCAAACACAAGTTTCTGAACTTTTTTTCCCAGTTATATGGTCACAGACTGTAATGACTATTTCACACATTTTCCTGCTTCTGATGTGGATGTAGCCAAGAGAAGTAAAGTCAATAAACAAGCAGATAAAAACAGCGAAAGTACTGAAGAGACAAATCCCTACATAAGATAGTCAATAATAAACTACATTCAGTTTCATTCGATCTGAGCCAGAAAGTCTGCCACTGTAAAAACAAGCCCTCATTATTCTCAAAACTATGAAAAACAAGTTTCTAAACATCAGACTCATACCTCGACCATTAAAATATCTCCCCGTCACTGCTCTTATCTTATTCTTAGTCATCAGGGAGCTAAATGAGATCTCTTTGTGTCCATATTTACTCTAGGAATTGGCTCATAAACTCTCAGGTTCCAGGGAGTTATTAAACACTCGTACCATGACTTGAGAGATTCTCGTCACCATGAAGGTCATCCTGCTTAAAGTGGCGTGTTGGAATAAATGAATCACGGCGGTGAGGTCAGAGGAGCAGAATGACTACAGGCCGTCTCTGTACCTGTCTAACCTTTTCTCTGTGTGACGCTGTTTAACGCTGTTAGACCAAATACACACTGATGCTATTTATAGGGGACTGACCTGAGCAATGGGGAAGGTTAATCAGGGTGTACTTGTGTGGAATTTATTTGACAATATAAAATGCATATTCACCTTCATACTCAAGGATTTAAGTATAGATACAAAATCAGCGACAAAATATACAAAATATTGTTGTTTTACTGCTCCATTGATTCAATTTTTCAACTGAGTAATCTTCAAATTCAAGGTATCTTTATCAAAAAAAACGCTGTCAAGTGTTCAAGTTAAAAAAATTGATATTGGATTTTTCAACAATCTCTGGTGTTGACTGGCATTACTTGTGTAAAAAAAAAACATTCACAGCATCAGAAAGCCTAAATAACTTAAACTTAGTTGCTGTCAGCTGTTAGTGTATTAATACACCTGTCAATCATTTTGTACAGTGGCTGATATTTGGAGAAACATTCTGCAACGGCCCAAAACATTTCCATCAGGAGAAACGTGCTGCAGCTTCACAAACAATACCAATTCAAAAACACATACGTACTGTAAATACTGTACATACTGTACATATCTTACATACTGTACTGTACATACTGTACGTACTGTACTGTACATACTGTACATATACATATACTGTACATACTGTACATATACATAAATCCAAAACAAATACAACAACAAAAATGTGCTGCAAATAAATAAATGTAGTGAATTTGTTTTGGCTTTCTGCAGCCCATTTTTGTTATTTTGGATTTGTTTTGGATTTTCATAAGTGTTTTGAATTAGCATTGATTCTAAAGCTGCAGTACGTTCCTCAAGATGGAAATATTTCAGTCCGTTGCAGCGTGTTGCCCGTGTCGGACAACGTTATTTTGAGATTGATATCAGTTTCTAGACTTGTGTTTTCATTTTACGTGGCTCCTTTATTGTGTTACAAAATCAACTTTTTAAGGGTGATTGCTGATTTTGTTATGGGATCTCAAACTAATATAATCTGACATGATTTGTATCTAATATGCACATTGTATCTTAAAATGTATATTTAGCTGTGTGTTGATTAATATTCTCATCTTTTGCTTTTTAAATTTGTGTTCTCAATTATGTTTTGAATTTGAAACACTTGAATTTTACTCGTGTTTTGCTTCTTCTTCTGTCAGTTCTGCATTTAAATGAAAGAAATCATTGATTAGATATCAGATGTGTATTAGTACCTGCAGATCATAAGGCCTCTGTTGCCAGCTCTGTAATCTGTACCAAAGCGTCATAAACTAGGATATGTTTTGCTAACCCCTGCAGGTGCATATTGTAATCAGGATGACTCTTGGCTGATGTCACAGAATGAAAGCACTTAACCCTCCTTTCAGGCCGACCGCCAGAGCGGATTACAGGGATCAAATGACTGTAATCTACTCCGTGATGTCTGTCAACATCATCGGCCGGTTCTGAGGACCTTTGTCTCCTACAGATGATCTAAGACTCGTCAAAAGATATCGTTGTAAAGAACTAAATAAACAAAATAAAAAATACCGTTGCCTCAACAGGCGTCGGGTGAGTTTTCACCAGAAGTTACAATCGATTTCTTTGAATCTCAACAGATGTGGCTCAGAATAATTCTTCTCACCAACCTGAACATTTCCAGTGAGTCAGGTGAACGTTCAAAACTTTAAAAAATTGAATCTAATCACTTTTGTCCTGACCTGTTTGCTCAGGTTGTTTTGTATTATTATGACCAGCAGTCCGTGCAAGAAAGTTTGAAATTGGTCTCGAAAAATCAAAGTGACAGGAAAAAAAAGGCAATTTTGGCCAAAGTTGGAATTGCGACTGTTTTCCACAATCAATAAAAAAAACACTAAATTCATTTTTAACAACTCACTGTATTATCAGAATTATGAAACTACTCAATGGTAGCAGTGGTCCTGTTTGTACTAATCATAGTCACCATCAATAAGGATCAATGCCCAAATGAAGACCCCCCCCCGCCTCCCCCAGGTAACCAGCGTACAGGGGTTTTTATCCTTGACCCAGTGCCATCCTCCTGCAGAGCTAAGAGGAGGAGGGTCGGAGGATTATCCCTGGCTCGTGTGACATTTTTAGAGAGTCTTTAACCAGTCTGCAGCCCGACCCACTGCTGACCCCGGCTTCAGTGACACAGTCAGCCTGGCACACTCAGAGCTTTAGATTTCACCAGACCTACAAAGTCATTTCTTAACCTTTATTCATCAAGAAAAAGGTCACACTCTTTTGCAGAATCAACCTGATTCACCTTCACACATGTACGTAATACACCTTCATAGCAAACAGTTGAGGACATTTTGGGGTTCAACTGCACATTATTAAAAAAATATTAGCTCCTACATAAATCCACATCAGTGCCAGTCAGCAACAAGGAGGGCTGCACTGTAAGAGACAGTGTGTGATACATTTGCAGGATATTGCTGCTGTGACATGAATTTAGGGCTGTGTATTGGCAAAAAACTGGCTGATTCAATATATTGCAATACTGTAAGCAAGGCTATTTTTTAAATTTAATTTTAGTAAAACTCTCATAGTATAATGAACACATCAGAAATAAACCATTTTAGAATATGCAAAAATACCAAATTATAATGCTTGCAAAAAACAACATAGTTTTTGCCCCAAACTGCATGTGATTATCATAAAGAGGGCATGTCTGTAAAGGGGAGACTTGTAGGTACCCATAGAACCCATTTACATTCACTGATCTGGAGGTCAGAGGTCAAGGGACCCCTTTGAAAATGGACATGACAGTTTGTCCTCACCAAAATGTTATTTAGCCTCCTTCACAACGGTTTTCTTATTTCATATAATGTTAGTATTACTAGTACTACTAGTACTACTACTACTACTTCACTCTAGCTTTAAAACTGAGCCCGCTGCTACCTCCGAAAAACCGAACAGCGGCCAGGCCCGACGGCAGGCTGTCGGATTTTGGTAGAGTCGATACAGTATTGCACAACATAATATCGTGATACTCATGTGTATCAATATTTTCTTACACCCCAGATTGTACAGTATGTCATATGATAGATTGTGTTTGCTGAAATTAAAGCATGAAATGGAGTCACTATTTCATCCTCATATTAGTAAAAGCAACATTTACATTCTTTTTGTAAAGGGGACACGTCATGCTCATGTTCAGGTTCATACTTGTATTTCTACTGGAACATGTTTACATGCTTTAATGTTCGTGTGTTCATGTTGTATGAATATACCTGTATTTGCTGTCTGTCTGAAATGCTCCATTTAAGCTACCCTCCTGAAAAAGCTCAGACTGCTCTTACTGGCTTAAGAGAAAAATATGAATAAATCTGAACGGCTTGTTGAATCTAATGTTTTCTGATCCAGGCAGCTCACAAAAAACGGACTGGGTTGTTTTATCCACAGTTTGTGGGTTGGTAGGCACAGATACCCAAATGTATATGTACAAGCACTGAAAAAGGGAGTTTTTAATAATATGTGTCCCCTTTAAGATTTCTCAAACAGCATACACGCAAAAAATGGCAATTTCAATTTCAGCTTGATTCAATTATTTCATTGTAATATTGGCGGTCATGAACTTCTATCGAAATACTTGGGGCAAGACATCACTCACCCAGGAGGGCAGGTACATCCGGCCACGCAGGGCTCATGTGTCGAGCAGGTGAGGTTGAGAAGGTAGGATTCGCAGGTGCGCTCGCAGGCTGCGCCCCTTCCTGACAGGAGCCCATCGTCCCCCTCTGAGCAGTTCTGGTAGAGCTGACCAGCTGGACACAACATGTCTGGAAGAAGAGAAGAAGAAATTACAGGTTAGTAAGTTCAGAGGATCCAGTAGCTTTAGTATTATTCTTCACCACGCTCTATCCCTTTCCTCCCATGTCTGGTGTTATACAACAGTTTAAGCTCCTTATAATTAATGTTGGTCAAAAAGGACAAATACAGAAGTGGTAGAATTGTTCCATGTTTATGTTCATTTCTTTGCCTAGGGGTAAGCCTGGGGGAGAGAGGGAGGATGTGCTCTCTGTTTGTCTTTCACCCACTGAGTCGCGATGGGTTTATTTGATTTGACCCTGTATTTAAACAGGTAGTCTCATTGAGACCTGTGTACAAAAAGAATAAACGCATCCAGTTTTAAGCATAGACATGCACACAGATAATTCACATACATTTTCACAGTTAAGAAAAGGATTTACAGTGTGATCGCAAATACATAAGTACAACCTTTTAAAATGTTCAAGTGAAATAGGAGAAAGTAATTCCATGATTTTTGGAGCTTGTTCCATTTGTATGCAGCATAGTATTTGAACCCACTTTTCCCAAGTTCAGTGTGAAAAAGCACAGCTAATGTTAAAATGTCCAGTGGCCTGACATTGTAAGTCCAGTATCTAAATGTAACCAGAGAGCAGAGGTACAATGCTGCTCCTTTCTGCCTCTCTTCTGTTTGTTAAAGAGGACCATCCCGCCTTTTAAGAAAATATCCAATGGTGAGTGAGAAATGTATCATCTGTGATGAAGTGACGCATACATAGAAAGCACAGATTTTATAATCATAATAGAATAATAAACATGCTTGTGACATGTGGAACAAAGCATCAGCCCACTTAATACCAGCTGAAGAAATAACACGAATGGACTGAAAAACATTTTGGATTAAAGTGACGTACCACTTTCTGTTGTTTGGGACACCAGTTTACCGTTCACACAGAGTCTGCAAGGGAACACAGAGAGGACATGATGATGAGGGTAAATACAGAAACTACACAGGAGACTAATACTTTAATAAATACAAATACAAGCATCTTTTGGAGACTATTCCAGAGTAATTGCAGTTTCTGCTCATTTCTTGTTTTTCATCATTTAGTTTTATGGTTTTCCATCTTCAATATTTGTTCTGTTTCATTCTCTCTACACAAGTGATTTAAGTCAGATGGCCAGTACACCACTGCTTGCTAGCAAACTGTAGGCTGTGAAAAGTAAGTGTTATAACTCGCGAGCGGGAGAACCACTGATGCTATGCGCTCTACTCTAACCAGCTCCCAGTTTCATTCCGGGAGGCAGACACCCTCTCCACATTTAAGAGTAGGCTAAAGATTTTCCTCTTTGATAACGCTTATAGTTAGGGCTGTCTTTGATCAACCCCTAGTTAAGCTGCTATAGGCCTAGACTGCCGGGGGACTTCCTATGACACACTGAGCTCCTCTCTCCTTCTGTATATATTCATGTCCCATTCATTGTTACTAACTACATTCCTTCCAGGGAGTCCTTGTGCCTCCTTGTCTCGCAGGTAACCATGAAGCGGGGTCACACCTGGAGCGAGGTTATACCTGGAGCAGGGGTACACTTGGAGCGGGGTTTCACCTGGATCTGGATGTCACCTGTATTGTGGCTGCATCTGCTGCCGCGTCCGCTGCCTGCTTGACACCAACTGCTACCATCATTAATTAATTCCGTTTGTACGAGGGACTGTCAAGGCTAACGAGGGACTACCAAGGCTTAGTGACAAAGTGCTCTCTATATATAAAGCGTCTTGAGATAACTTCTGTTGTGATTTGACGCTATACAAAAATAAATTGAATTGAATTGAATTGAAGGTCTGTGTGGAGAGAAAAAGAGGCAAAACGCATTGGCTGAAATGAAATCTGGGAACCCTTCAGCTATCGTCTGACGATGATTTCGCTTTTTATTGGTTTAAAAACTCAATTCCAACTCCAGTCTCACATCTCGAGTTGATAATCGAACTGTAAACAATAAGCAGCACACGGAAGAGGAAGCCTTGGCCCGGATACCTGCCGGCTACACCAGAACCCCAGAAATATTGGTCGTTGACCCCAGAGGCTAAATCCTAGTCAGACCAATAGCTGATGGGCTCCGAGGTTGTGTGTCATCGAGCCACGATTTCAGGCACACCCAAAAAATCCTGAACCAAAAGTGGTGAAAAAATGTTTAAAAGTCTCACTCCACAATTCAGTAATATATAGTTCAGTCTGTTCATGTTTTCAGAAATTATTTTCAAACATGAATAATATGTTTCTTTTAAACTTTAGACAGTTTTGTCTCTGTCTTGATACCAGTGTTCTGGCTGGAGCTCCTCATCCACAGTGATGGAATAACTGAACTACAGCATTCAGTGGTTTCCTCTTCTGTCTCTAACTGTTTGCTAACTTCATTGCCTGAAGTCAGTGAGAAGTGTTTCTTTAATCATCAATATTATTTAACATGAAGGGAATGCTGAACTAGTCCTTTTAGATTTCGGAATGTTTTGAGGATTAAGATGTAGTAAGACAGAGACGGAGGACAGGAACTTACTGAACACCTGCTGACATCATGATCACATCTCCCGGTTCGTAATCTGCTCCGAGGAAACTGCAGGGACACTCGCTCCTGGAACAAAACACACCAGTAAACAACAACAAAGCACACAAACACACACTACAGATCCCTGATGCAATTATGTGACTAAAGCAGGCCATACAATGTGCAAGTGTATAAATGCTGTTGTGTAACTCCTACTCCTACTGTACGAGTAGATCGTTGGTGATGTAAAGACAAAGCTCACGATTTATGTGATCACACTGTACGGTCCGATTGTCATGCTGCGACCTGAGTGATCACACTGTACGGTCCGATTGTCATGCCGCGACCTGAGTGATCACACTGTACGGTCCGATTGTCATGCCGCGACCTGAGTGATCACACTGTACGGTCCGATCGTCATGCCGCGACCTGAGTGATCACACTGTACGGTCCGATCGTCATGCCGCGACCTGATTGATCACTCTGTACGGTCCGATCGTCATGCAGCGACCTGAGTGATCACACTGTACGGTCCGATTGTCATGCCGCGGCCTGAGTGATCACACTGTACGGTCCGATCGTCATGCCTCGACCTGAGTGATCACACTGTACGGTCCAATCGTCATACCTCAACCCAAGTGATCACACTGTACGGTCCGATCATCATGCCGCAACCTGAGTGATCACACTGTAAATGTCAAATAGAAAAAAACAGGGCCCATCGGCTCCTGCGGACAATAAAGATTTGTTTGAAAGCTCTGAAACAGGTAAAGTTTGTTTGCTAGCAGAGGTCTGTATGGATCACAATGCTAACAAGGCGTGCTTAATCATCTGTGCCATTCTGTCTGCTGAAACGTCTTAAAAAAAATAGACGCATATGGACTCGCTGTGGCGAGGCAGACGTGGACAGTATGGCTTGTCCATTTTGCGAGAATTGGAGGTAAGCTAGCTACGTTTTACTACATCTATTGTACACTGTTATCTTGATAGCTACGCTCTGCTCATGGCTCTGCTTCAACTGTGCGAGATTTCTGACATTTCAGAAATTAATTTGACTGTCCGAAGGCCTTTGGGGAGGAGTTAATCTGTCCTCGGTCTTCCCTGTACACTGCACGGCAAACGAAGCCCGAAGAAGCTGAAATTCGGTCCGACTCTAAAATGAGTCTTGCAGCTCAAAATTCGGGCCAGAAACGGGCTAAAATCATAATCAAACAATTGTTTGTTGTGTGTGCAACAGAAAGTGAGTATTTCAAATCCCAGTATGAACCAAAGGCCTTTAGTTAGATGTCCAAAGAGAAACCTTCAGAGACCTCCTAAATCCAAAAGTACACATCAGTCTTTGGTGGTTTAAACCAGACACTGCTCAGTTTGTTCGTTATTGTGTAAAGAGTTATGTTAAAGAGGCCTTTGTGTTACCTTAAACAGAGTATTACAGGTAAGTGGAGAGGGGACAGATAAGCAGGCTTTAGGAGGTGGAATAAGTGCTCAGGGTGTCAAATCCACAACAAACCTTCAAAAACTTAATCTGTTCAGATAATCATTATAAAAACATAAAAAAATGACACGTTGTGGTAAGCTGTGTTTAGCGGAGGCTGAAAGCCTTGTTACATATAGGCCAGCGCCACACATTGGCCCCTGTACTACAAATTCTTTCTCACTGGTTATCAGATATCTGTGTCGTCCCCAGCCCGAGCGGGAATGAAAGGGGGGTTTCACGGTGAATTCCTTGATGTAACTCTATCACATGGTAAGTAAGGCACCGCGCTGCACTAGGATGTAAAAACCTGGGACATTTAAGAGGAATTAAGCTGCATGTCTTCAGAGCAGGCTGAAAGGGAGAGCACAATTACTGAGGTGCTCTGGCTCTGGAAGGTCTGCAGGAAAGATACAAGGCTTTACACTTAGAGGCTGACCTAAACTTCAGAGCAGATACAAATATCACTTTGAGAGGATTTGTTTGGTGGAGTGACTCCAGCCAGATTAACGGGCTTCACAACCTTCCAGAACACAAGAGATGAAGCTGCTCTGATACACAACAAGGACCCTTGGTCACTGATTCACTCCTGCCTCCTGAGCTTAACCCTAAAAACTCAAAATACAGTTAAAGAAATGATTGAATGTTACAGTGATTGCATCTCTCTCCCTGTGTTGCTATTTTGTGCACAAAAGCAAAAGTGTTTTTTTCTTGATTCATTGTTGGTCATAGACCCCACCGGCTCAGCCAGCCTTACCTGTCTACACAGGTGTGCGTTCGATGGTTGTAGAAGGATTCCCGCGGGCAGACGCAGCCCTCCTCACACTCCTCCCCACAGTGCTGCGGGACGGAGAGGGCGGAGCAGCGCCGCTGGCAGGACGACACGCAGGTGCCGTACTGCATGGTGGCAGGACAGGTGACCGCTGCAGGGAAAGACAATATTAACATCCATGTCACCGCATAATTCTACAGAGCAGGGAAGCTGCTCAGTGAGGCTTACAACACTCTGGATGTACAGTTTTAATGTCACATCATCGTCACATTTAAACCTGCACTAACAGATTTATATAGATGTTGTGGTCACAACCTATCCTCGAGCAGAGCTGAGCAGCGGGCAACAGAGCTCACTTCTTTCTAATGCTTGATTTATACTCCTGCGGCTATGCACTTATGCATATTTTGCGGGTTGGTACAGGCACCTCTCGTGCACACCAGGCATACAAAGTATTGCAGCAGATTGTGCGTAGCATGTAATTTCTTTTTGATCTGGAACCACGATTTTCAAATCCTTTGTCGGGCAGTCTTTGATTTATTTGATAGCTGTGATTCAATAGTTCCATATAAGTTTGGCCCAACACAAATCTAAAATATGGAAGAGTTGGATGATGAGGAGGAGCTCCTGTGTCTAGAATTAATAAGGTTGTTGTAACGGATGTGAGGTTCTTGTCTAGAAATGCCACCTCCCGGCTCTGATGTCCAATCAAACTTCTGTGGCATCCGTGGTGCCTGGTGCGTCATCACATTTTTCAGATGTGCGGCTCTCTGCAAGCTCCGCAAACCATCTCTGTGGCTCTGCGGGAGCTCTGCGCAAGCTTTCCCGCAGAATTATAAAATAAGCATAACTCCACACCAACAGGTTTTTCTTTATCATTTTCAAGTAGTTGTAGTCTTCTCCAGCTCTTTACACTCGCGAGGCTGTTGGAGGGGTCATGGGAGTTAGCCCATCCAGTCTACATGTTTTGTGAACTTGGAGAAGGCTTACAACCGGGTCCCCCGGCGAGTCCTGTGGGGGGTTCTGTGGGAATATGCAGTACCGGGATCGCTGTTACGAGCCATCCTGTCCTTGTATAACCAAAGTGAGAGCTGCGTCCGTGTATTCGGCACAAAGTCAAACACGTTTCTAGTGGGTGTTGGTCTCCGCCAGGGTTATCCCTTGTCGCCGATCCTGTTTGTGATTTTCATGGACAGGATCTCAAGGTGCAGCCGGGGAGAGGAGAGTGTCCGGTTCAGGGACCTCAGAATTGCGTCTCTGCTCTTTGCAGAGGATGTGGTTCTGTTGGCTCCATCGAACCGTGACCGGCAGCACGCACTGGGACGGTTAGCAGCAGAGTGTGAAGCGGTCGGGATGAGAATCGGTACCTCCAAGTCTGAGGCCATGGTTCTCTGCCGGAAACCAGCGGATTGCTCCCCGGTGGGGGGTGAGTCTTTGCCCCAAGCGAGGAAGTTTAAGTCTCTCGGGAAGTGAGGGAAATATGGAACGGGAGATGGACAGACGGTTCGGTGCAGGATCCGCAGTTATGCGGGCGCTGTACTGGATGTGTAAATGTATGTGTATATACTTTGATGTGCAAAATCAGTGGAGTTCCCCTTTCACAGGTTTAACCTTTTAAGTAGCTACTGCAGTAGCTATTGCTACTGCAATAAAGCAAACCTATATTTTGTTAATGTATGTTTATGGACAACACCTCCTCCTCCTGTAACACTTGATTTCTCCTCTGGGGATCAATCAAGTGTTATCATAAAACATTGCAACTTTACATTTCAGGTGATTTCAATCTCCATCGGGGTTAAAGATATGCTCTCTGATTTTGTGATAGTGCTCCCTAATCCCAAAAGTTTATGTTCTGAAACCCAACACACAGCAGTTTGGGATTTGGATTTGATATCGGGAGCTATAACAAGAAGAAAAGAGAGAAAAGTCTGAGAAGTAACATCATCGGTCAGTCCCATTTCAAGGATTTGGCTTTGTGCCTTCCTTCAACGCATCATTATAATTGTAACATAAATGATTAATTCATTCATAAAGTCAGCCTTTGACCTGTTTACAAAACGTGTCAGTATGCTGAATGCTCACCACAGTCGGGTATCTGCGATCGAAAGTCAACGATGACGGAGAATCTGCGGCAGTGGCGAGCGTAGTGGGCCAGCGCAGAGCAGAGGCAAGGTGTCCCGCACTTACAGGTGTCTGAGCGACACTGCTGGTGGAAGGTTGTCGGGCTGAGGTACTCGTGGCAGGCGGAGAACAGATCCTGGTTCAGCATGTCACACATCTCTGAGGCATAGGCCACTGCGCAGGGAAAGGAGCAGGTCAACAGCAAGTTAGTAATAAATTCATAAGGCCAGTAGCTCAAAATGTACAAATTTACACAAACAAAATGTGTACAAATCTAAATTTACATTAACTTTTGTTTAGGAATGAGTTTGCAAACCAGTCTGATCTAAAACACATCCAGGTTCATTCATGTATCTACAGCTGCTTCACAGTACAAGCCCGCCAGGAATCTGATGAGAGCATGAAACATTAAGACGTTTACTCTGAAGAAGCTACAGACACATGGCTAACTAACTTTTTACATGGTAATATAGTAAATGTAGTCGATAGTAAATATAAACCCTGAAAATAAATGGACTATGTTTTTTATGTACAATTATATCTAAATAATTTCTGATTTCTTTACTGCTCTGGATAATAAAAATAAATGATCCGTCTACAAACAAGTGGTACAAAATGTCAACGTACAATATACATACTTTAAGTATATACACTCCGAACTACAGTAAACTTTACATTTTGATGTTTCATATCACTATCAGCCCTATTTCAGAAGTTTTTTATAGTTTCATGATATTAAAGGAATGCTTCACCCCAAAATGACCATTTGTATAATAATTACTACTTCCCAAACACATACATCTTCGCTAAAACCTTACTATTTAAAACACTTCCACATAAACACACTCAAGCTTGTGCAGATGGGCTACTTGTTTGTGCGATTCCGAAGTGTTTTAAATAGTGAGGTTATAGCGAAGATGCATGTGTTTGGGAAGTAGTGAGCATACAACTGGATAAATGAGACTTGGATTCTACTGCACCAGCTGTGTGAGGGTTTGTAAACAGATGTTTTAATATAGTTTTGCTGTTGTCTACTTCAATTCATCAATTTCTTCAGGAATTCAGGGTAACAGGTGAATAATTGATATACAAATGGTCATTGTGTGGGTGAAGTATTCCTTTAACACATTGAATGTTTATCATTTTTTGGAGATATATAATTCAGAGATAGATGAGCATGACACATAGCATTGTGGATGTCCTCTTTTTCATTACTAAAACAGAAAAAGCTAAAAGAAGAGACACTGACCGGCCTGCTGGTGCGTGTCACAGGGGTCGAGCTGAGGTGTACTCAGGCTGGTCGAACAGGCCGACGAGACTCTCCAGGCGTTTCCAAACAGCTGAGGAGTGCTTTCTATCATACCTGATGGAGATCTGCAAGAAAACCAGAACACAGATTCGGCCAGAGTTGGCCAGTTTTTCTAAGTGGTATTGTTCAATCAATCTTATTCACCTCCACTCTCAGTGCCCAATTCCCTGTTTTCAACAGGGAATATATACAAGCATTCAAAAGCATGAGATAACTGAGGTATCATCCTGTCAACAGACGGGGGGATTCCCAATGAATAATTTTTAAAGCTTTGAACGGTTTAGCTCCAGCATATCTCAGTGAGCTTTTACATCCCCACTGTCCTCCTAGAACACCGAGGTCATCTGATAAGCTACTGCTTTCCATCACAGACAGTCGTTTGAGGCGCAAAGGTGACCGTGCTTTTTCTGTGGCCGGGCCCACGTTGTGGAACTACTTCCCTCTACATGTTCGATCAGCCTCCACCATCGAATGTTTTAAATGACTTCAGTTTAGAAGCTGGCAAAACAAGCCTGTTCCCCTATGGTCCTGGTCCTGGAACCGTCTGCAGGCCCAGCTTAAACTGGAGATCCTTCTCTCTTTAAATGATTTTGTTTTTCTTTAAATGCTGCCCTGTTAATGCACTGTATGATGTAATGTATTTGTTTTGTACCTATGGTTGCTGCTGTGGTTTGATATTGTCTTGTTATGTGTTGGATGCTGCTATTTGACCCTGTCTTGGCTAGGTCTCACTTGTAAAAGAGGTTTTAATTTCAACCTGACTTCCTTAGGTTATGAAGAAATCCAGGCTAAAATCCACTTATTTTCTGTCTTTCGATGTGTTAAAAATGTTTTTGTGTCATTTGTCAATTTCTGTACTTTTTCCTTTTTATTGTGCAAGCCACTTTCGTCAACCGCGGTTTGTTTTTAAACTGTGCTATATAAATAAACTGACCTGACAAATCTTCAAATTTCAATAAATATTTTCCTCACAGAAAAAGTTTTAAAAAGGGATTCAGAAACAATCAGATTCAACGAGATGACTTAAGACTGGAGTCATACTTTTTAAATTTATAGTCTTAAAGGGACTGTTTGTAGCTTCTTACACGTATAAATCACCCGGGTCGGTGTCCCATGCACGCTCGCATATGCGCTCCTCTGCCTGCCTGCTTGCCTTCACTCAGCTCGCTCCACCTCACGTGCATGCGCACACACTACACATTGCAGAAGAGTTAGTTTAGCTCTGAGAATATCTAGTGAATGTTCAGTGGACATTTGTGCAGAAATAACTGCTGCAGCTCCTCCAGACCAACAGAGGTTTCCCGTGTCTTGTGAAATGACGGGGCTCCACAGAGAGAAACGTTATCGTCTCCGACCGGGTGCCGGTGTCTCCCCTGTTCCCTCCGGCCGCGGTCGGGAGGCTGAGGCAGGAAAAGCCAACATTAGGATCAGCATTGATTCATGGAGAGACCTTGGTCTGGTCAGCTAACATTACTGCCAAGCAGCTGAAATATAGAGTGATGTTGTGCTTTTAGCTGACGTGTGTCTCCTCACTGTTTTGAGCGATGCTAGTTCATGTCTATGTAGAGCGAGCACAAGCTCGAGTCCGACGCTGACTTTTGTTGACTTAACGACCACAGGTGTCGCTGTTAACAAGACATTTCTGATTCTTACAAACAGTCCCTTTAAAGGACCAATATGTAATATATTTACTGTAATATATCATAAAATGACCATGATATGTCATCAGAGATTAAGGAAACATGCTGAATTGAAATACTGGCTTCTCTGACAACAATGCTACAGCCAGTATGTTCTCCTTTGACATTTCAATTTCAATTTTGGATCTGTGTGATCCCGTCCACTGCCCGTTTCAACACCCTGTTGCCACATATGAAACAAATTGGCACACAAGCAGCCTTCTGCAGCCATAGAGGCAAGCAAACCAACTGGATCAACACAGATAACGTTAACGTTAAATTCTACCCGGCCTGAGAAGCATCGGCACATCTCTCTGTGGTCCGTGTGCTGCTGGGTTATCAGGCAGCGAGTATTTGAGACACAGAAGTGATTCAGACTACTGCTGCTGGCCAGAGGCTAACACGCTAGTGTCTTGAAGGTAACCCTCAAATTGCGAAAACGAGCGCTGCTATCAGACCCACCGGAGGAGCGGACAGGCCACGGCTCCAGTGTTTTGAATTTGGACTGCTGTTACCCATTTTAAATGCTAGCTGACAGTCCTACATATTGTTCCTTTAAAGAAAAGCCTCGACATAAAGCAGCACTCTCCAGCGCCTTTCACTCAGAGATTCCACAATACTGCCTTAAAGATGTGCCGTTAAGCCGGCTTTGCTTTTTCACACTGAACGAAACAACGGCTGCATAATGCCGCCCCGGTGTGATTTTACATAGTATACCCAAGCAAAAGGGGGGCTGAGGTTGAAAACAACAGCGTCAGCGTGTAGTGTGTGTGCGTGTGTGTAGTACCGCCATGCCGACAGCGGCGGAACAACTCTGTTCCCCCATTCTGTCTCCGTACCTTTCTTGTGAGGCGGAATAACAGCGCAACAAACCCGCCTTGAACAGGCTCTGTGAAAGGGGCTTCTGCCTCCTGATCAGCATGACCAACAATTTAAAGACAAACATTTTTTTATTGCTTAGGAAGGGAAGCTGAAAGATTAAGCAAAATTGGAGAACATTTGCCATCCAAATATGAAATTTAATTTTGACACCAGCAGCCCTGTCTGCAGCCTGCTGGCTACGAGTGATTGACATTACATAGTCCCACCTCTGCCTCAGTCTCCCACCCGACTGGGCAGATGGACCCATTTTGCTTTTTAAATCAGAATAACAGAAGACAGGAGCTACTGCTGTTTGAGTTTCTGACTTACTGTTCTGTTTGTTTTGGCCACTAAATGTGTCTAAAATAACTTTTAATCCATAAAATGTAACTACTGTTGCTTTAAGGCTTGTAAAAACCAAAGCAAAATGTTAAAAACACAAAATAAGTCGGTGTTTAGCACCAAAGATGAAGACAAAATATAAAGTAGAGGATTCTGCAAGTCATCATTTTAACTGCAAAGTCTTTCCTGGAGATCTTCGGGTAAAGTTCCCGTTTTCTTTCTAGTAGCATGCAACCACTTCAGTCACCAACTGTGATGTATATCCATTTACAGCTGTTAGACAACATCCGCCCTTTATGGTCGTCCATTACGACGTGGTACAGTGGAGCCCCTATTCCACTAACAGTAAATTCCTTGTTGAAGTGGCGTGTCCAGTTGGGCGCTCATCTGGCCCGCCTAAAAGAGCTGATCAGAGAGCGAGGCTTTTGATGCCGAGCCGCCGAGCCAGTGTGCATTACAGAGAGAGAGTGTGAGAGAGAGAGCACTTCACCATCACCTCCCTCTCTGCTTCTGAAACAGGAGCATGCTCTCTCTTTTTATCATCAGAGGAACGGGTTAAGGGAGGGCACGGGATGGGTCAAAGATCGGCCGGCACACACTTACAGGAAGTCATCTTGAATGTTGCCGTTGAAGGTGCCGCACAGGCCCACCGTGTTGTCCTTCCACAGCTCATCGGTCTGCAGGTAGAGGCGAAACTCCTTCCAGCTGTACTGCAGACGCACGCCGAACGCCGTCTTCACCTGGAGGAACATGGACGACAGCTCCTGGATGTGAAAGATGTCTGCGGGAGATGTGAGACGACGACATTCAGGCTTTCAGGTGGCAGTAGATTAGATAATAAAAGCACATAATGCATTCACTTCTGAACAAAACATTTGCATTTGTTTTATAGTTTAGAAATATCATGCAGGATTATGTATTGATACAAACAAAACAAGGACCTTGCAGTGAAGTGTACTCCTGGGTGTGCCAGTACACCATGACAGTATGACACCATGACATGATGTTGGGCACACCCATCAGTGATGCAGCTTCTTAACCTGGTGTTAATTTACATTTATTAAGAGGAAGTGAACACTGTGCTGGCAATCTGACAGGTGATGGTTTCTCCCTATATTAGTGTTGAAAGTCTGTGCAGAATTTAGGCATGCCGCAGTAGTCAGTGTTACCGGTGTTACATGGTGGTCGGGCATACACCGATTACATTACGTACCTACTGTCCCCACCGTCATTTTGTTTTTATAAAGAAATAAAACCCATTTAGTTCATTTTGGCATATCAGCCCCGTGTTATCAATAGATAGTCGGACAACGGACGCTACAAACTGAAGCTGAATGTGTCTGCTAAGTATAGTCAGGAGTCAGATTTCACACACACGGGACGAGAGAGAGTTGACAGACAAGACGATGGCGGAGGATTTAGTGTCTAAGCGAAAAGAAAAAATATTTAGCAATATATAAAACAAAGAAACCCTCAGTATATTTATGGCATTTCTGCTTGATAAATGATTAAACGATTGACTAATTAAAGTGTTGTTGATTAATTTTCGCCTGAAACATGAATTGACTAATCGTTTCAGCACTAGCTTTGGATCTGCTTGGGTTTGTACTGCGAGATTTAATGTCTTTTATTCTTTATGTCTATATTATTTCTATTTCTATATGTTGTCATGAAAGGTTCTATTAAATAGAGTCAGGAATGCAGTACTTTGTCAGAACATGTTTATAACAGAACATAAGTGTTGTTTTTACTCCTTAAGGTACCAACATATCAGATCATTCTCACACAGTTCCTCACAAAACACATAAAAGGCTGTTGACTCCATCAGCAGAATGCTGCAGTCATGAAAACACTGGCGTGAAAAGGAAGTAATACTCTGAGGGAAGGCATTTTGTGCAACACAATGCAAGCGCTAACCCAGTTAAGTATTGGGAAAACTTCCGTTCAATAGAACAGCTGTCATTCAATCCGTCTCTGCCGTGACCCGCAGAGTGTTGAATAAAGTCTGGCGCTGGTGGTGAACAATGGGAGGAAGTTACCGTCAGAATAGGGCAGGGAGATGCGGTACTGTCCGGCCATGAAGACCTCGCCGACGTGACTCAGTGTAATCTCCGTTCTTGGATCCTCGTCAATAAGCAGGTTAACTGATTGGATGCAGGCCCCGTCCAAATTCTGCAATTGAGACAAGATGGCTTGATAACTCATGCTGGCACTATCCCAAACAGCAGCAGCAATTCAGATACACAACAGGACTCACAGTGAGAGTGAGATAATGAGGAGAGAGAGAGAGGGAGGTACGGAGGGGGGGGGGAGTATGTAATCTAAAGTTTGCTTTGGTTTTTGTCTGAATACAGAGTTACAGCATTACCAGTAAGTCTAACTCTTGAGAGTGGTGCTAGACGATAAGCCACAGAGTCATTTAGAACAAAACTGATTCATCCTCTGGGGATCATGAATGTCTTCACTGAACTTCATTGTAATCAGCACATTCGATTTTGATATGTCTAGTGTACCTAACAAAGGCAAAAGTACCGTGATGTTATGCATTACAAAACCTCCTGCAGGGCGTTCAGATGGTAAAAACACAAAGGGCTGTGTTGATGTGGCCATGTTGTTTCAGATGTTCAGCGATTAAATATGATCCAGGAAGTCCAGTTTGAGTAATAGATCCACAAGTTTTAACCAAAATGCTGCGCAGTGGTTTATAAAACTATGAGACAGTCAGGCAGTCATTCTCCTTTCTCAGGGCAAAGCAAACAGTAGAAAATAGAGGTTAACCGATAATGGATTTTTAAAGGTCAATATAAATAAGGATAGTTTGGAGCAGGAAAAAGCCAATAGTTGATTAATGAGCTGCTATCTTCTTTACTTCTGTAGCAGTCTGTTAGGCTACTTTTACATACGCCGTTTTTATTAAACCTTGCTTTTTGTCACTCTGAATTTGATCATTAGTAAGCGAATATCCTGAAGTGTGATTTCATGGAATACATCGTTGGAATATGTTCTATTTATTTACAATGGCCGATGCATTGTTCTGTGGCGACTGGCCAGGATTACTTTTGCACGTCCCGTTACATTGTTAATGCCCCTCTTACAAACCATTGATGTTGGTGAATATTCCCGGGGTAAGGAGGATCCTAAAGTGTGCAAATAGTTAGGTGGCTGGATAATCTGGAAGAGAGAACGCCAAATTGGTAAGCAAGTTAAAGTAATAGTGAATGATTTATTTTCCTCCCTGTCTTCCTGTCTTGCATTGTGGACAAAGAGCTGATGGTGTTGCGTTATACATTCAAGAGAGAACTTCTTTTCTCCTCCTCTACCTTGACTTTGTGTCTGGAGCATCTATGTAAAACGGAGATGTATGTCCCAGCATGACTGTTGGAGACTGCGCAGCCATCAGCCACTATCGGAGCCCGGTCTCACGATAACAATAGTTTGTAAAAAGGATTAATTGGTCTACTGCGACAAAAGTTGAGCCAGATGAGCGTGCATTGTTTGTTGGACCCCTTTCCTTCATCTCAATGAAATTAATGAGAGGTGTTTTTTTATGGAAGGATAATACTGGATGAACAGGGCGAACTTAGCATTCATTTTGAGTTGTGTTTTTGGTTCTGTTTTAGCTCTGCTTTAGTCTTCACCAACTCCTGAGGAAAATATCTGGCTCTTTAGCTGCTACATGTTCCACTAAGTTCACCAGCTAATCGCTAACTTTATCTGTCTACCATATTGGTGCTGAGCAGTAAAGTACAGTCAGAGTTGCTGAAAAGAGCTGCTTGTTGGAGAACAATGACGAAAATTCCACCAGTATGCATACCAAAATGATTGACAAACTACCAACAGACATTGCCGTCATTAGGTCAATTATTATCATGTCATTGTCATTGTCTGACAGTGCATCCAACAGTACATTTTGAATTTAAAACCTGTTAGTGTCACAAAATGTAAAGACTCAAGGAAGTACTTCAAAACTATTCTTAAGTACATCACTTTAGTAAATGTACCATTAGCTGCTCTGCCATTTTTAAAGAAAGGAAGCCTGCGCGTCGCTGACAGTAAGCGATCTGCCTCTATGAATCGTCTCTTTCATAAGCGGCAGAGCCCCACAGCCGAAAGGTTTTAGTACCCCCCCACCCCCTCCTCCTTTTACTCTTCCCATCATTCACCTCCTGTTTTCGCATAACCTTCTCTCTGTCCAAGTCCCCCACCCCATCCAGTGCCTCTCTTCACCTCCCTCCTCACTACAAAGCCGTCCACAGCTCTGTCAGTCAGGCCAGATAAGGTAATCCTGTTCAGTTGGCTGTTAGAGGTCTCGGGCCTCTGCTCTGATGAGTGGGACATCTTATATCTCACCTCCTCCCCTCCATCGCCCCCTGTTTGCTGAGCAGCTCAAAGGCTGCTGGGAATTGAGAGAGGGGAGAGGAGGAGAAGAAGCCCTCAATCTTTTGTTGCTTTTCATGTTCATTATCTGCCCCGGTTTTATCAACGACGTTTCCTCCAGGCTTTCATTTCTCTAAGTCGCAGCATGGCTCTTGAACAAAAATGACCTGGACTCAGCAGGGATTATTGAGCACTTAAATTATGATATGATCTACATGACAGACAAATCTCATAAACCTGTAAGCCGAGACAGGAGAACACTTGCAGAGGCTGATTGTGGAAGTGGAGGAGAGTTTTCCAAGAGGTAGAGACGTTTGTTTCAAAAGCAGAAAAAGGAAAAAAAATTAACAAGAAAGGAACTTTTTGTAGAATAATAAAAATAAAGCAGATTAAAGATAACTCACGGCTCCACAGGGGGCGTTCTGAATGGTGACTATGAACTTCCCTGAGTTGCGACTCTTGGCGAGGACATACTGACATGTTGCAGGGAAGTTGTAGATCCGCCCGTCAAAGGATTCAAAATACATATCGCCAGTCACCGAGCACTCGCCTGTAGAGAGAGGAGACACTTTCCACTTACTTCCTTGCTCCCAAAGTTTATTCCTTCCTCGCTTCGTACGTAGAAAGCTGCCTTCTTTATTTTCACGTGCCCTTCTTTTTTATTTCTTTATGAAACTTGGTATTTCCATGCTTTCTAAATAGAAAGCTTCCTCTTTCCTTGGTCTATAACTAGGGAGCTTTTTCCTTTCTTGTTTCCCAACTAAGATGCCTTGTCCTTCCTTTCCTTGCTCCCTAACTAGAATGCTTCTTTTTTCCTTGTTTCTTACTAAGAAGCTTCCTTTTTTATGCCCTAACTAGGAAGCTTCCTTCTTCCGTTCTCTTCAACTAGGATGCTTTGGTCTTCCTTACCCTTGCTCATTCTTCATTGCCTTACCCCCAATCTAGGAAACATCCTACAGTATGGGCCTTTTTCATTGTGCTATCATGTCTCCCCGTTTCCTTTCCTCACCTCCTCTCCTCACGTCTTAGTCCCTCCCACCTGAGATGTGAGCGGAGGAGGCGAGGAAGAGATGCGAGGAGAGAGGAGACGAGGAAATATGTTTTTAGAGACATGAGACGTCCATTTCTGATGATGGCGGCAGCTGACCACAGCTGGATCAACTGATCACAGCTGGATCAGCTGACCACAGCTGGATCAACTGATCACAGCTGGATCAACTGATCACAGCTGGATCAGCTGACTACAGCTGGATCAACTGACCACAGCTGGATCAACTGATCACAGCTGGATCAGCTGTCAGTCGGCTTTGACAGCTGTAGAGACTTAAGATGGAGTTTATGTCTGAAGTGATCTAATAATACTAATAAAGACACTCAGTTCTTCTCAGTGACAGAGCAGCAGTGTTTTCTCTCTGTAGTCTGTTACCTGTTTAACAAACACCTGCACATGAATAACAGCTGCAGTCTGTATTTCTACTGTGGACTGAGTCCTGCTTAGAGGACCAGGAACCATCTCTACTGGCACAATATCTTTATACTATTTATTCATTATTAGCGTCTGTAGTTATTGATATTCTGATTGTGAATTCATTATTTAATAACCCAGAATATGACTATGGTGTCTTTTGAACACTGGACATTATTTATTAGGCTGAATGTTTGAGGGAAAATGTAAATGATGTAACTCGTATCAAACCCAACACTCAGGAATGATCAGCCTCATGTGACTGAATGGAAATGTGGATAAATGATGTAGAAGGTGTTTGTTGCTGACAGAAAGACTCTCCTTCTTTCTCTGACTTTAACTGTATCATTAATAAAAGGGGAGAACTAAAAACTCTTTCTAATGAATGAAGAAAGTCTGTTTGTTGTCAGGTATTATAAAGCTCTTTCAGTAACAGACTCCTTCAGCCGCGGTGTGTGAAGCTGAGATACTGCAGGTCCTTCTGCTGCTGGAACACTTTACCATCAACGCGGTCCGTCTGCTGTTCACACCTACAGTTAACACAGATTGTAACTAGATGGTGAATCAGAAGACAACTAAAATATACAACTTTTAATCTGTGATCTGTCTTCACTCCGGTATGAAACTCCAGTGATGTTGAGAGGTAAAGACGCAGCAGCGCCCAATCAATAACTGATATTCAATAACGGGGCGTGTCGGTCGGTAAAAGAATTCCGCAAAGGATACACCGGTGTTTCCTCGCTCTCAGCTCTCTAGAAGCCTCCTCGCTCCTTGCTCCGTGTCTCCTCGAGGTGCATTTAAGGGATTGGAAGATCCTCCATGATGGCGGAGGGGGAACGGCTTCAAGCAAGGTGATAGGATGCAAGGAAGCTAGCACAATGAAAAAGACCCAAGGTCCTGGCAGCATATTGGGGGAACTTTAGGATGCTTTATCTGTCCTCCTTTCTTGCTCCCTAAAGATCTGCCTTCCTTGGTCTTTGATTATGACTACTGCTACTTTTTACCTCCCTAACTAGAAAGCCTCCTCCTTCCTTACCTTTCTCCCTAACTAGGAATCATTTCCTTCCACCATATCTAGGGACTTTGCTGCCTTCAAATGGAGTCGTGTTCACTGTGTTCACGAGAAGAGTCCATACGAACGCCCCCCTCTTGTTGTATTCACGAGGTGGAGGAATTTTCCGAAAGCAACAAGTTCACGAGTTGTGACGTTTTCAGAAATGGCGGAGGCCAAGGAAGTTCATTTTTCGGTGGAAGGTTAGTTAATTAATATAATCGGTAAAAGAATTTACCGATTATAGAAATCGGTAAATACCGATAAGAAAGTAAGTCGTATGGTTTACTTTCTTCATTTGATAATATGTCTGAGGAAAATGTTGATATTCCCAGTGGCCTCATGTTTCTCCTCTGTCATTATGTCTTTGCATTTCCCACATTATGTTGCCCACTAGCTAACTTGCTAAATTGTTAGCCTCTGTGGCTTCTAGACACCGACAGTAACGTTAATATTGCCGTTGCCTCGCAGCTGTGTTCTCACAACTTTACCACTTGAAAAACCAAGCAATATCGTGTACACGACTTCCAATGTTGTAACCACAAGCTCACGAGATCCATTTGAAGGTAGCAATTCTTCTCCCTGTCTTCCAAAGAAGGAAACATTTTCCTTCCTTGACCTTTTCTATGATGGTTCTTTCTTACTAGTTCCTAAGTGGGACCCTTCCTCCTTTCTTGCTCCCCAACTAGAGAAGTTTACATGAATAGCACATAGAAGCTTGAGGAAGAGATGACTTGTTGAGAGCATCTTTGGGTTGTAATAAAATAATCACACTGTGTCATTGAATTTGAATGCGACCTGCAGCACAGTTTGAGTAAAAATACAACCACCCACAGAGGGACGGCACAAACCTGGGCAGCTGTAGTCGGTGCAGTTCCACACTCCACCCACGCATGTGCTGAAACAGAAAGCAGAGACGTCCACAGGTGGAGAACATGAAAGGCTGAGCTAATCAGCAGGATCACTGATAGAAACTGGACACACCGAGCCCAGCTGGTCAGACCTGAGAAGATTAAAAGGACTGCATGGAGTCTGCAGGACAATAACCTGTTTTTTTTTTAAATACATGATGATGACATGTAATGGAACATGGTCTCACATGTGTCCATCTAGGGTTCATTTCGGATCCAAAGGGGGCGAAAGAAGGTTATAGGGAAAGCAGAGATGTCAGAGATGTTATTTGAACACTTTAAAAGCATGAAGCTGGTACTCCTCACATTTTTATGAGATAACAGGACAGTATTTGGAGAGTCAAAGCTTTTAGTTATTTCCAGACCAGAAATGTGAAAACTGCTCACCAGTTGTTGCATTCCTCCTGCAGTGTCTGTCCAGACGGATAAAACATGCCATGGTACTCGCAGGGACAGTCGGCGGGCGTCACACAGCCTCCGTCCTCGTAGATCAGACCTGTGGAGAGACAGAGAGACAGACAGATAAAAGACACACTGAAGATTATTGCTTCATATCATCTGGAGTTGAAAACATCAGGATTTTTCTTTCATGTCTACCTAGTTAATAAAAGATTAGATGTTAATTGAAGGATGTAAAAGAAAAGTGATGTACAATAAATTTACAGAGAGGAAAGGTGGTTTATTTTCAGGTCAGAAAACAAGACATATAACAGATAAAAAGGTGTATTTACAGGAAGTCTCTTTGAGGGAATAGACACTACGATAGATAAATGAATCTGAATAGAAACTCACCATCAGGACAGTAGCATCCATCCAGGCAGGCCAGCTTGCTGTCGATGCATGTTCGCTCCAGGTTACAGGACGCCGGGCAGCAGCTGATGCATTCCCTGTACTGCAGACCAAGGGGACACTGCTTCGCTGGTCGCAAAAATTAGACACGACATAGATGTTAAAAACTTTCTACTGCAAATACTGACAATAGGGAAATCAGATCAAGTATGGACTGCTTTAACATTGGAGCATCTGCTGTGTGAGAAGATATCGCCACAAACTACAGCCTTGAAACCTACAATATTTTAGTTGAATAATGCTATTGATGCATTCAGCTAATCCATGATAAATCCTGTTTTATCTCTGGACTTGTTTAACGAACAGCAAATTTTTGTCTGCAATGTTAAATTTATAGTTCACATTGTTCACCAGATGAGCTTTGATTAGCCGACAGATCTGCCTAATCCAACTTTCAAAAACAGAAGAAACAAAGTGATTAAAAAAATAATAAACTGAATAGTCCCGTTTGCATGTTCACTATTTAAAGTAAACCATGCCATGGTACTAATAGCTGACATGAACAGTAGATCTGCTGCAGTTGACCTTAGCAACAATAAGCGAACATAAGATAGCCTACATCAGTACATATCAGATCGATAGAAATCATTTTAGTGAGATTACAGGTAATACTGAAGATACTGAAACAAAGTATAGTGATCACATATTAATATTTTTTATATAAAATGGACTAAAATGCCTGCCTGCTAGCTTGCCTGTTCCAATTACCTTAGCAGCAGTTACAGCAACACTTCTTTAGCTAACGTCTATAGGCTAGGCCAGTACGCACACCTGATAAATAAAAATAATATTAATGGGTATCCAGGCACCACTAAAAGTAATGAAACTAAATTATTACATATTAACAATTTTTTATATAAAAAGGGACTAACAATGTATTCGTTTTTGTACTCTAGGTAGCCTCTGTTCCACTAGCTAATGTTACCTTCTTATGTTAACTCTGCTGGAGTTAACTTTAGCAAAAGCTAACGGTTCTTTAGCGAACGTTAAGTAGGCTATGACAAAACATTTTAATGCTCCATTTTAGATACTCAAACAAAGTATAGTGATTACATATTAACAATTTTCTAAATGGACTAAAATGCCTGCCCGCTAGCTTGCCTGTTCCAATAACCTTAGCAAAAGTTCTTTAGCTAACGTACATTAGCTAGGCAAGTACACACATCTGATCAATAAAAATAATACTAATGGGTTTCTAGGCACCACTGAAAGTAATGAAACTAAATTATTACATATTAACAATTTGTATATAAAAAGGGTCTAAAAAGGTTTGAATGAATTTGAACTCCTGTGCTTAACTAATGTTAAGTAGGCTACGACAATACAAGCATATAATTTATAAAATATTATTTTCTACACACCACGGTAAGAACTGAAACCAAGAGATGTGGTAATATTTTTACAAATACACAAATGTTAAGCCCAATCTGTAAATTAACTCAGTTGCAGTTGACCTTAGCCACAGTTAGAAAACGGTTCTTTAGATAACGTAGGCTAACGTTGGCTACAAGAGTATCTGATCGATGCATTATTTCAGTGGGTAATTTGATTATGTCAATTTCTATATTAAATGGGCTGAACATGTAAGAATGTGTTATTTTTACAGTTTAATTGTAGGCTATGTCCTGTGCCTTCTAGTTAGCCTCTCTTCAACTAGCTACCTCCTTAGGTTAACATTAACTCTGCTGCAGCTGACTTAGCAACAACTAACAGTTCTAGTAGGAGTATAACGATTCATCTACTACATCGATGTATCGATTTATATTCCTACGATCCAACTACATCGATAGGTACTCGGCAAGTTGTCCTTCACGGAGACGTACAGTATATCAATATAAAATCGATTTGAAAATGCAAATATCGATTGTAAGGATTTGCACCTTATATTTAAGGATGACAAACCGTTCTATGAAAGTGTTTTTAGCACTTTAATTAGTAAAGAAATGTTAAACGTTACTCCGGTTCACTCCAGACATGTGGCAGCTTGCCAGCTCTGCCTTCTGCAGCGCAAGCGACCCATCTGCATGAGCTGCTGGCGCTGCAGTGAAGAGGAGAGTTTCCGGTGCTATCAGTCCACTGGACGAGTGCGGCTTCACCCACTGCTGCTTTCCCCGTGCACTGTCGTTGTTTCATTCAGAGAAAATGACTTTCCTTTCCCCGTCATGATATCTATGTGCACGTAGCATCAGCCTCAAGAGGGAAATTATCACGACGGGAGTAAAGTAAAAAAAAAAAAACTGAAATTTAACTAACGTTAGTCTAACGTAGTTTTAAAATGCTGTTCCAGATGTTTTCATGTATGAAAAAAACCCAAATGAACCCTGTAGGTGGACTACTGGATTACTATCAGCAGATTATTTAAACAGCGTTTGTAGAGGAATGATTCTGTCCCAAACTGATCACTATCAGCTGTTTGATCACTATCAGCTGTTTGGTCACTATCAGCTGTTTGATCACTATCGGCTGTTGGATCACTATCGGCTGTTGATCACTATCGGCTGTTGATCACTATCAGCGGTTGATCACTATCGGCTGTTGATCACTATCAGCGGTTGATCACTATCAGCTGTTTGATCACTATCAGCGGTTGATCACTATCAGCGGTTGATCACTATCAGCTGTTTGATCACTATCAGCTGTTTGATCACTATCAGCTGTTGATCACTATCAGCGGTTGATCTCTGTATTATTAATCTACCATTTATATTGAAAATGAGGACAGAAGCAGCAGGTTAAACCACTGTTCATTTAACTTGAATAGAAGTTGGTTTATTATATTTTGTGTTACATATTACACTGCCTTGTATCTTGAGAACTGAATCAGCAGGTCTTGCAGTTGCACTTTTTATTTTCTAATAAAAGCTGTATGTACAGTATTTGCCATTAATGGTTGTTTACTTGTTTATATCCGTAATTAATTTATCCCCGATTCCCTTCCAAGAAAAACTGAGGAATCCTGACCTGCTCTGTCCAGTATCACATATTTATTTCACAGTCACACTGATTGAATTTTTGGCAAAAAAAGTTACTGTATCCATTTCAAATCATTGAATCGTATCGTATCGTATCGCTCTAGATGAGCCAAATGTTAACTAAGTTTTTATGTATGTATTCTAATTTAATTGAGCATCTGCCAACCAAACACTACACCAGCTGAATCCTCTGATGTTCATACTATCAATCCACAGAAGTACACTGCAATTAATAAAGAAAAATAAATGGAGACATTTTCTCGTAATCATGACTTCCATATCTCGTATTAGCATTTTCCGTAGGTGTAGTGTTTGATTAAAGTGAAATGTGCAGCTTTTTCGGGTGCTCTGTGGCATGCAGTTTAAAACACCTGGAAAAACGTACCACACTGAGGAATTTGCAGCCTCCAGTCGTGCAGTGGGTGGTCAGCATGGGCACAGGCCCGGGCGTACTCGCTGAACACCTGGCATACCACATCACCGTTGGGACCCGACCTTCAACAGAGTAACAGACAGAGAAGGACTCTTTGAGCAGAGCCAGGAGAGGTGTGGCCACAGGAGTCAGGATCGCTGAACTGAACTGATCAGACTGTGCAGCTCTTAAATAACTACCCACCAGCTGTGTCTCCATCATAGCTAATGAGGACATCTTCCAACTAGGCTTTAAATAGAAAGCTAAAGCTGAAAAAGTGTGTTGTAGTGTGGCTGTATCAGTCATCTGATAAGGTACATTTGTGTCTGAACACAGTTAACTGTTTTGTCTTTATCACCAGTCTCTGTTCCACATCACTCTGAGTTAACAGTAACAGACTGGCGGGGCTAATGTTACCTACAAAGGAGGGCACGTTCAGTACCATGGACCTGAGCCACCAAAAGACACAACTGAGAAAGCTGTGAGTGGGATCATTTTAAACCAGAAAATGACAAAACATTTTCATAATCTTCTTTGTGGATCTGGACTGAGTAAGGTAAAAATCCAGAAAATCTCAAAACACACCTCAAGTGGCTACACAAAGAAGAGTGATGCCCAACAACACCTTACATAACATAACTGCAGCTTTAGGTGATTAAGGAGAAAACAAATTAACTAATAATCACCATGAAACTTCTCCAGTTGATTACGTACATTAAGACAATTATATTTTATATTACAAGTTTTCTGGAATTTTATGTGTAAATATGCAAATTATGCACTATCTTATGAAATATGTGCTAATTTGCATACATTACCAGAACAGAAATCTGAACATTGGATAAAGCCAGGTTCAAAATTTCAAAGTTTCATTTTGTTGACATATTAGAGTCAAAGGTTTTTACAGAGGGAATGTGAGATATCTCTTTGTATCACTCCATAAACCAGTACATACTGTCAACAGCCATAAATAAACGATTTTCGCCATGTTTTGAGGAATAAAATGTTATATAAATCAGGCTATGAGTGATATATGAACAAACCCCTCTGTAGAAATCTTTAGTGTATAGATAGGAATCAAACTGGAACGTTTGATGTATGTAAGTGCGACTGAAGTGGAGTTTTCTGGCTCAGATCCTGAGAGTGGTCTGCAGGTTCAAACCCAGCTTGAAGCCCTTCTATGTGGAGTTTGCATGTTTTCCCCGTGTTAGCGTGGGTTTTCTCCGGTTCTCCAGCTTCCTCCCACAGTCCAAAGACATGCAGGTTCATTGTTGACTCTAAATGTCCCGTAGGTGTGAATGTGAGTGTGAATGGTTGTCTGTCTCTGTGTGTCAGTCCTGTGATAGTCTGGAGACCTGTCCAGGGTGTACCCCGCCTCCGCCCAATGTCAGCTGGGATCTAAGGACTCAAACAGACAAAGTGGAGTAAAATAAATGTGTATTTTGGATGTTTTCTTTCCACTAGTCTGAAAGAAGATATGTTATGGAAGCAAAATTGCCCCAAAATTGACGAGTGCATGAAAAATTAAAAAAAATTAAGAAAAATTATTTTCTCACCTTGAATTGAAGACTTTCAAATTCAAAATACAGTGTAGGGTGGCATTAATGTTAATTTGGCCAGTAAAGTACTTCTGTGTATAAATGTATGTGATTATAGCATACTGTATTTCAAATTATGAAAAAAAAACAAATCCTAGGAAAATTGAGACAATCACAATAAAAAATTGGCGCAAGCTATGCTCTTCAGAGGGTTGCAATGTATATTGAGGTCTGCCATGGTGTATTTGAAAATACTGCTACTAGGAGACACTAGAGTCAGACATTTTTTAATCCTACACCTAGAGGCTTTAAAAACTAACACAGAAATTGTCAAAAAAGTTGATAACTCAACTGACAATAAAATAAAGTGTAGAAATAGGGCAGAAAGTTAAAGTAAATTGAAAAACTGAGACTAAAATAAACTTGTGTAGGATTTAGACCTATAGGGTGGCCAGAGCATCATTCATTCTGCAAGACAAATGAATGACATTCATCAACTGTACATCTTCTTGCACAACTGAATAAATGTTGCCTCTATGTTCCCCCTGCACCCTGAAGTTTCCCTCCAGTGTCCCAGTATGAGGTGCTGGATCGGAGCCTGGAGATGGTGCAGCCTTCCTGGGTCTGTCTGTCTCAGACATCCAACTGAGTCAGTGAAATAAAAGACTCATGAAGGGAAGTGAAATGCTCCCCCATCTTCATTAAGAACAGGAAGTAAACAGCTGAGGTGCATCAGGTGTTTAAATCCAGTATGTATTTTTGGCCACAATTCAAATGACAACTTCTGGTTGAATGCAAATTATCACAATATCTCAAAAACGTATACAGTATATATACATATATACAAATCTCTATATATAGATATATATACATATATATATATCTATATAGAGAGATATATTTATCTCTC